>BMAO01007092.1:0-17671 GCA_019973975.1 Trichonephila clavata
TTTCGACTTGCACTAAGTTAATAATGGTGAAACAAAAGCTGAAAATGTATTCTTAAAAATATATGTATTTTTTATGATGTATAAGCCAATATTGTCTGCCAAAAAATTATATAGACTACCTTGACTACCATATAATTCTTTGCTGAAGTTTTTCTGCCAAATGTATTCTTTTAAAATAATTTTTTAATTCAAATTTCACAACCGGGATACTACTTATTTTCAAAATGAACTGGTATTTTTACACTTTTGTAATAAAATTTGTAACTTTATGTGTTAGTTAAATGTATTATAATAACAATACTAAGATATTTATTATCAAAAAGTTACTGTTTATTAATTAAGTAATTTACAGACTGTGATTTTATTTAAATTTAATATTAAATTAAATGCGTCATGTGTAAAAATTTTAATTGTTAACATCATATATGGAAATTAGAATCTAAAAATTTTTTATTTTAATTAATTGACAATGAAAATTCAAATTATTACATTTCAAGATTCATTGTTTTTGTGATAGGGTAGCTAACATGCTAAGGGATGCATGTTAACATGCATCCCTTAGCATGTTAAGCGTGTAATTTAATGCTGTTTGGAATTAATTCCTTACAAACTGAAGAAGAATAATTCTGAATTATTACGAAGTAATTTTTGCCATACTGATGGCTAATATTGCTGCATTACCTTAATGAAAGATGATTTCTAATTGAATTGATTTTGATTAAATATGAAAAATATATGCATATGTAACTAATATTATCACTTAGTTATTAAAAGAGTTAGAGTCAAAAATACTCTGGATAAAAGAGAGGCTAAAGTAAATATTGTTATTTTTTGCATGTAAGGTAAAGCTCTGTCGGTTTCTTCTAAAGAAAAACAGAAATATTTTTCACTTTTTATTTAAAAATTAATCTAAAATATAATGTCTTTCGTTAGTTAAAACTGTCTGCCAGCGTTGCGGCAGCTTATCTAACCCTCTAAAAAGTTCTTTTTTTTGGGAGTCAAAGTATTCTTCCACTCCCCTATTGAGCACCTTCCTAATTTATATATTTATTTCCATCAAGAAAGTTTTTGCAGCCAACTGAACGAATTACAAACAAATGGTGCAATATGAGGAGTAATTGCTGGCTGGAGGTAAAATTTCCCAACCCAACTCAGCAATTTTTTTATGCAATGTTTCTTGCCGCGTGTAGGCAAGCGTTTCGGGATGAAGAATCATACCCTTTCTGTTGACCAAAGATGAACGTTTATGTTGAATTTTCTTTATTCAAAACATCAAGTTGCAAACAGAAACGACCGTTTCATTTTCTTTCAGCAACTCATGGTGCAATACACACTGGCTGTCTCACCAAGCAACGATATATTCTTCTTCTGATGCACGACAGCTTTGGATGTGGGTGGTGGTGTCTCCCCTTTGTAAACATATATTTTTTCAACCATGTGTTTATGTTGGTTGTTTGTTATCCCAGATGGTGTGGCTCAGCTACACACACAAACCATCTCCATAAAACCAAAAATCTCCAAAAAAAATCCATAAATAAAATAGGATTTCCTAAAACCTTGTCAAATGTAAAACTCAAACAATTCAGAATATGATTGGGGGAGGCCTGATCAGCCTCGCACCTATGACACTTTGGAAAGACTTTCCGGCCCTGTTGAAAAGTAAGAGATTTGATGTGGCCACTAAAAAAGCGTGATAGAGCCGTCTGCTGATCCCTAGGAATATTAAGTTGGTGATACCAAAGAGGCCCCCCCCCAAAAAAAAATACCAAGGGTGAGCAGGGGGTATTCTCAAAAATGCATTCAATTCTATCCTTTTAATAGAGGAGAGTTCAGCAAAAGTTAGATGAAAATGTGTTTATACAATATCTAATTTTCATCTCTAGTCACCATGTGGTTCAAAAATGGTTCCGTTTTGTAAGGAGCAAGATTTGAACAACATATCGAAATTCTGTCCATTAAGTTTTTTCGCTTAGTTCGTGTTTCATTCAAACAGTAGTTTGGACTCGAAACCAAGCCTCTTAATATAATCCAAAACAGTAGTCTGATGAATTCTAAGCTTAAACCCCGTTCTGTGGAAGTTAACGTGGGATTTGTCGTGATCATTTTATGTAGCACTTCGTCACTGCCATCTGGTGGCCTTCCTGATCTGTCGAAGAAAAATCACCCAAGCGAAATTTCACAAGCCATCTTTGGCATGTTCGAGTTGTTACTGCTTTCTCTGCGCAAGTTACTTTTTGCCTCTATCGTGTTATTCCCATTTTGGAATTCAAACAATTTACAATGTCTTAAGTGCACTATTTCTTCATTCATGTTGACAGTTTTACAAGTTTTAAAAAACTGACTAAAACACAAAAAAAAGTGTATAAATCATCAATATATACTAATCTAACTGCTTAAACCGGTTTCAGTTGGACCCGAATTCTTACTAAGGATCGACAACGCATAAAAGTACACGTGCTCAAAAACGACAGAACTTTCCCTTATACCCAATTTTAAAGCTGGATATTTATTATAGGTTTTACAAACGAATGATGGCAACGATTCATTTATATTGTAATTGCACAATAATCACCAATGATGACAGAGAAAGAGTCAACTTGCTTACACACCAATGAAAGTTTTTATGAACTTAGATGTACAAGTATAAAGAAAGGAAAAGAAACGATTTCGAAATAATGATGGAAATCCTGTCGAACACGAAACTAATACAATGCGGAATCTCACCAGAACATAGCTCTCTTTTCAATACATGAAGTTTGAATCTATCATCCTGTAATGAAGTAAATGTGTGTCAGCCTTTACAAAATATAAAACAAAGAAAACTTATATAATACGCTTAACGTTTCAATCGCTTAAAGAAAAAGCAAAGTGCTGTTTTTTTCCTTCGAGTAAAGAACGATGTTTCAAGAAGATAAAACAGTAACAAAAATCTACACTTTTTTAACTGTTGTCTCTTGTTTTTACATTTAAAACAGTAGATAACTATTTGCGATAATTTCGAAAGCTATTTATCTATTTTATTTCAATGGTAAACTTAAGGATATGGCAGATTCAAAACCAGAAAAATCAACTGGTTCCAAGAATCTTTTTAAAACAACACATTATTTTATCAGTTTATTTCTCTTGCAAATATTTTGTGCAATTTTGATTAAGGTATCCGACTACTTGCGACAACTTTCTTTAAAAAAAAAGGGAGATATGGGGATTTTTTGTGTGGTTTTTAGATTTGTTTTGTACA
This sequence comes from Trichonephila clavata, assembly GCA_019973975.1. Lineage (NCBI taxonomy): Eukaryota > Metazoa > Arthropoda > Arachnida > Araneae > Nephilidae > Trichonephila > Trichonephila clavata. The sequence continues at coordinate 3,239 of BMAO01007092.1, forward strand.
TTTTAAGAAATATAGACTGAAATTAAGAAGAGAAAAAGAAATTATTATTACTAAAAGGGGGAAAAATGGGTAAAAATGGGTAAAAATTTACAAAAAATAACATAAAAGGGGGCCCATTCTGTATCAAAAGTTTATGAATAGGTTTTCAATTTTTCAATTCTGATGTGTTGCTATGTTATTCATTTTGAAATGACCTTCAGGATTAGTGACATTTTAATTTTTTCAAAAACTAGAGCACTTTAACTTATTTATTATATGGAATTGCTTACAAAAACAGTGATTATATTAACATAAGGGACTGTAAATTTTGTAATAAAATAGTGATTGATAAATCTGAAAGTTAAAACACTTTTACTATTATACAGAACATACACAAAAAATTCCAATTAATTATTTTCAAAACTTTTTGAGCAATCACTGTCCCCGTTTGAGCATTTAAAAAAAACACATTTCGAGTAAAATGTGTTTTAAAATCTGACATCTTGCTTAAAGTAATGACATCTGCTTTTACTAAAACACTTGTAGTTTTTGTCCTAGTGAACGGAAAATAATAAACTTGGTATTTTTATTAAGTTAGATGGCCTATAAAATAAAATAAATTTGTCAATTTTTGGCAAAATTTACAATTTTAGTGTAGTTGGATACCTTAATGTTTATTTCCACTTTAATATTTTACGTACATTATTTAATCCAAATTAGACAGAGTATGACATGGGAAAACAATCCAGAAAATTTTAAAACATGTCAGGCATTTAGAACAAAAAAATGTATACGTAAATAGCGAACATGTCAAAGCAATTATAACAAGTAGAAAAAAAACCCAAGAGTAATGTTAGGTAAATATGATTAATAAGATAAAATAAATAAGATAAATAAAAACAAGATTTTTTTTAATCCTACAGGCATCGTTTTGGATCCTGGTAGTCCATCTTGGTTTGCTGCAGCATCTGCTAAAACGAAAGTTGTAGCAAAAAATATCTCTAAAATGGCGCTTGTAGCCGAAGAAGCTACAAGATTATTAACAAATCAGTAAGTTTATGCTTAAGTTTTTTTTATCCAGAGGTCTATTTTTATAATTAAATTATACGCAACCAGTTATAAGTACATAACTGTGATCTAATGTTAAAATTTGATTTTTTTTTAAAGAAAAATTCTTGATTTGCAACGAAGTTGATTATATTCAGATATTCTGTAACCATATTCTTTTTTTTATTATTGTTATCAATGATGTTTTTTAGGTATCTTCATTAATATCAAAAAATATATTATAATTTATTCAGTATATATTTTTTAATTTAAAAATATATATTAAACGATAGATCGTAAAATTTTTAATTAAGTATTAAAGCAAAATGTTTGCGAATTTTATATTCTCATAAAAGTATTGTGTAAACATGTCGTCTAAGGTGAATTATTTCTTGTTTCAAATATTTTTGTTGAATAATTTTAAAATTTGTTTATTTTTAAATTTTTACTGAAATTTTATCAAAACAGTTGTCTGAAATGTATTTCTCCAAGGAAAATGAAATCTTCGTTACAGGCAATCTTATTTCAATGATTATGCAACACAGCCTGTATTATTATATCATCCAAAAAGTTCTAGAAAGTGTAAAAACATCACAATAACATCTTACTCCAAATAATTCTGTTTATTTTATTACATTTTTCCTTATTGTAAATTAGAATAAATTTAATTAATTATTCGTCTATGCTATCGTATTGTCATGCGTCCATTTTTTTTTTTATGGAAAAGTGATTTCCAAATTTCAATCTTTAGATTAGCATTAAATAAAGCAACATTAATTTTTTCTCTCATTTAAACGAAGTTTATGCTCTACTGGAAGCAGAAAACCATCGTGTATTCCATGTTCTATTTCTCACAAAACGGATAAGATTGAGTTTACTGCGATTCGTTTCAATTCAGTAGAAATGAAGAGTTCATTTCCACAATGAAATTCTTTTGATTCTGAGTTTTGGGGGAAAATATTTAATTTTCGTGTGTTTGGAAATGGGCTCAATCAAAATATTTTCGAAATTTTGAATTATTTGAAATTTTGTCCTTTGATTACTGAAAGTTATTTGAGCATACAGCGTTATGACAAATAGATAAAGTTATTGAAGCGACGTGATAAATGTTGATTTGATAAAATGTATATGCTATTTACCAAAAATTTATTAAAATATCAAAATTTTTTTTATTTGATTTGTTTATATTTCTAAATGCTAATATCTTTAAAGACGATAATCATAAGAAAATACTTTCGTAATATGTCTTAAAATCGAGCTTTTTTCCCTAGAAATATTAACAAGGAACTTTATCATAATCAAGACACTCGAAATTGTCATTAAAATTCATAGTATTTTAAATAATTAACCATCACTTTTAATAAAAAATATCATTTGGTCAACCTCTAAAGTGCTCTACTGGAAGTTTTTAATTTTTTAAAATATTAGTTTTTGATTTTTTAAAATATTCCAGAACATTTCCATATTTTAATTAAATATGTCAAGAATTCTATAATAAAATACAACCGTAACATCTACTTATTTTTCTGAAATTTAATTCTCCCGTACTTTAAAGATAGTAAAAGAAATATTATAAACCTCAAAGCGTCAAACGATTTTTTCAACTCGTTAATATTGAAATGGTAATGTTTTGCATTTTTAATCCTCCAAAATACAGTTGACAAAATTTTTTCTTATTGGAATGGTTTGATAGGGATTCAAAATTTTACATTTTTGGATCCAGTTTACAAGATATTCAATAATTTTACAAAAAATTAGCCGAATTCCCAACTAAATATTAAAGCTATTGCATAGCTATTGTATATTTTGAGCTATGTAGTTGTTGAGCTATATATATATATATTGTATATTTTTACTATTATTAAATGCGTGTTTAAAGTGCACGAATGCTTATGTGAGTTGATTTCGTTCATGCTTTCTGAATGCATTTTTTTTTTTAAATGTAGATTTATATCTTTTGTAATGGTATTATTATAAAATAGACAAGTATTTGTATACAGTGGACCCCAAAAGTGTTTGTACACTTGCAATTTCCTATAAAATTTAATTTTTTCGACTAATAAAAATTAATATATTGTAATTGTAATTGTAATTTTTTAATGATATCTGCAGCTTGTTCTCAATAGAATGACATAATTATTTTTAAAAAAATGATATAACTATTATTTTTAAAAATTAATAATCAAAAAGCTATTGAAAAACTACGCCACAAAAGTCTTCGTACACCTAACAAAAATCCCAACCTAGCTTTAAATATTGCATTTCCTTCTTACTTTAGTACTTAGTAGGATATCTTTTAGTGTCCACAATAACTTTTAAATGTTTTGGTATAGATTTAATCAGTTTTTTATAATTTCTGCATCGGTTTTCCTCCATGCTTCTGTTATTATTGTTTTTACTTCCCATTATGTGTTTATATGTCATATTTTCTTTTTTTTTAAATAAAATTCTCCTCAAATATGTTCACTGGGCTAAATAAACTGATTGAGGGTTTTTTTCAGAATTTGAGGCAGTTCTTGAGACACCAGGGGCATCATACATTGAGAGAAGTGCGCGTGGTGTCATTATCTTGTTAAAAAATGAAGTGGTCTCCAATACCCTAATTTTGGGCGGATAAGTCAAAATTCCCCTAAAATATTTAAATAGAGCTCATGATTCACAATAACAAAAAAAAATTTCCTAATTTTAAAGTCGATTTACACCCTCAAGCAAGAACTTCTCCACCTCCATGCTTCAGCATGGAGGTGAAGGAGTTTTTGTTCCACATAAATTCATGGGATTAAATTCCTCATTTTTTTCATTTAAAAATTATTATATGCCCATCAGAGCCAAAAATGTTTAATTTTCCGTCATCCCAATCAATTTGCTCTCAATTTTGAATTTTCTGAAACTTAATCCCAAGAATCAAATTGGATCAATGATCCATGGAGATGGAAGTGTTATTGCGTGGAGGTGTAAATCGGCCTCAAAATTAAGTAATTTGGTATTTTTTGATGGTATTGTGAATCATCAGCTCTATTTAAATACTTTAAAGTGAAATTTTAAATTATCCGGCGGAAATTTGGATATAGGAGATTACTTCATTTTTAACAGGATAATGACGCCAAGCGCTCTGCTCTCAATGTACGCCGCTGGTGTCTCTACAACTGTCCAAAATTCTGAAAAAAAACCTTCTCAGTCAGTTTATTTAGCTCAGTAGAACATATTTGGTGAGAATTTGATTTAAAAAAAAACATGACATATATAAACATATAATGGGAAGTAAAAACAATAATAACAGAAGCATGGAGAAAAACCATTGCCGAAATTACAAAGAAACTGATTAAATCTATACGAAAACATTTAAAAGTTATTGTGGACACTAAAAGATATCCTACTAAGTACTAAAGTAAGAAAGAAATACAATATTTAAAGCTATGTTGAGGTTTTTGTTAGGTGTACGAAGACTTTTGTGGCGTAATTTTTCAATAGCTTTTTGATTATTAATTTTTAAAAATAATAGTTATATCATTTTTAAAAAAGTAACTATGCCATTCTATTAAGAACAAGTTACAGATATCATTAAAAAATTACAATTACAATATATTAATTTTTATTAGTCGAAAACATTAAATTTTATAGCAAACTGCAACTGTATGAACACTTTTGGGGTCCACTGTATGATATATTTAAATCATTTTAATAATTTATCATATATTTTTGCAAGCAAATTTCTTAAATTCAAAAACGGCTGGAAACAAATGTAAACTACCTTATAATACCTTTAAAATACATATCTGTTATTAGTAAAATGAAAATAACAAAACAAATTATTAAAGCCCTTTACTCTAAACTACCAAAAATAAAAGAGAGATTTGTGTTAGAAATAAACAGAAAAAATAAAATTCTATTGTTTCAATTGTTTATTATCTAAATCAATAAGAAAAGACAGAATATTTAAAACGAATACATAGAATAAAAAAATTGAGAAAATTAATGGAAATTAGAAGTAACTGTATAATTTTTTATTTGAATTTTCGAAACCTATGTTGATTACATACATTTTCGAGTGTGTAAACATATGTACATTTACAAGTTATATTGATGATATTCACGTACATTAGGTACATTTACGCTTCGAGAAGGAATTTATTTTTGCTTTACATACTGTAGCTCTCAAAAGTGTTCGTATACACTTGCTGTTTTCTATAAAATTTAGCGTTATCTACTAATAAGTATTAATAATTAAATAAGAATTCTAATTTTTTATAATATTTACAACTTGCTGTTAATGGAATTACGTAATAAATTTTTAAAACATAGTATAACTTTTATTTTGAAAAATTAATAATCAAAAAACTATTAAAAAAATTACTTTATAAAAGTGTTCGTACACTTAAAAAAACTTAATATAGTTTTAACTACAGAACTTCTTTTAAATTTACTAGGATATCCTTTATCTTCCACAACAGCTTTTAAACGTCTCTCTATAGATTTCACCAGTTTTTTTTTCTTTTTTGTAATTTCTTCATCGATGTTCCTCCCTTCTTCTGTGATTACTGTTTTCAGTTCGTATTTGTCTTTATGTCATATCATCTTATTTTTTCAAGTTCTCTTCAAATGTTCTTTATTGGGCTTAAATCAGGATATGGAGGTGTTTTTTCTGATCTCGTGGGAAACCTATAGAGACAACAAAGGCGTACGTTCAGAGCAGTGTGGCTGGGGTCATTATTTTAATAAAAAAGGAAGTCTTCTCCAATATCCAAATTTCGGGCAGATAATTTAACATTGTTCTTTAAAATATTTGGAAGATCATGACTCACAATACCATCAATAAATACCGAATTACCCTCACATAAGAACACTTCCCCTGCATTCTTTACTGTTCCAAATAAATTCTTGGGATTATAAGTCCCTTGTTTTTTCTTCCCCAAGCTATCATATGCCCCTCATCAAACATTTTCAGAAGAAACTGAGCTAAAAAAATCTTTCAGTAATTCTGTAGAAACTTTTGTAGCACTCAAATGTGGATTTCTGATAAATTTTCTAACAATAAATCTCTGATCACATTGAGTTAACTGCCTTAGACGCCTTTTTTCTCTTGGCTTGTTTTTAATTCTATATTTTCTCCTTTAAATCGCTTTATCACACATGGAGAACGTTTACTTATTTTGATATGTTTTGCACTAATTTACCATAGTTTGGAATGAACAATAATTCATATTCGAACGCTTTTTGTAGTCTCTGTAAGACTACAAGCCATTTTTAAATAATACAATAACAAAATAATAGAATATTTTAAAGAAACCACACAAATATATTATTTAAGCAGACGATTTTTCGTTTGTTGCCGATGTAGAAATGAAAAGAAAAAGTAGAAGATATTTTTTTAAGAGTCCTTCAAAAATGTTTTGGTGTATGATTACTTTTGTTGTACTTTCCCCTCCTCTTTCCTGCATTTTGATTCTTTTAAAAATAAATTGAGTAAGAATTTAAAAAAATAAAATAAATCTCATTTGAAATCCCATGGAGAATATATAAAACGAGAAAGGTCTGCATATTCGAAGTTTAATTGTACGTTAAAGTACGATTTCTACAATTTTTTTTAAGTCTACGAACATTTTCGTGAGACTGTATATTAAAGTTTGATAAATTTTGTTCCATCCTACACATAAATGTAGCACTTTAAACTTTCTAATTTCGAACAGTTTAATTTCATAATAAAAGCAACATTTTTTAAAAATCAAATACTAAATTAAAGCTAATAAAATTATATTTTGCTAATATTTATTTTTCGAAAATACAACAATAGTATTTCACAGTTCCTTAAGATTTACTTCTGTAAATATAAGTTCTATATTTTAATATCATCAAATTTCTGAAGAATTTATTTTTAACGGAAACAATTACATTCATTAAAAGACATTTAATATCACAATGTAATGGGATTTTTTTCTGTTTTACGTAAGGAATAATCCTAAATTGATGCAATAATTTAACTAAATTATATTCAGCCTCACCGAAAAGAAATGATCTTCCCCTAAATATTTAATTATTTACGCAAAAAAAATTAAGAAATTATATAATTTGGACTATGTTTCTACAATTAATGGGTCGCAACAGAAAATTATATGATTAAAGTTTGTTCGTTTTCAATCATCATTCAAAAGCATTTTTTTTGTTACGCTGATATAAAGATAAAGAAATTTGAAAACTATAACTAAAGTTACTGATTATCCGGCATTGTTTCGATGTAAATTGTGCGTTATTTTGTGGAAATGTTTGGTTGATTTATATATATACAGTCAAACCTCTTTTTTACGAATTTCTTTATTTTGCGAACTTTTTCCTGGAACCAAGAACATTTTACTATTTTCTTCGTAAAATAACTTCCAATAGTGAAGTGCATTTTCTATTTAATGAACTTTTGCTCATGTAATTCGATATTTTTTCTCCCTATTTTTAAAATATTTCAAGACATTTTTTAAACTATTCTCTCTTTTAGAAAATTTTATGGTGATCGATGACCTCGAACTGGTTTTACCAGATGCCTAACTCATTTAGAGTAAAGAAATAACCATAATGTTTCAAACAAAAAACTCAAATATAACTAACAGATTTTTCCAATAATTAAATTTGAGAGCGCATGTGGTAGTGTATGCTTAAAATTACTGGTTATAAAATAATGCGAATTTAAAATTACTGGTTATAAAATAATGTGCCTTTAAAATTACTGGTTATAAAATAATGTGCCTTTAAAATTACTGGTTATAAAATAATGTGCCTTTAAAATTACTTGCAGGCTTAAAACTAGAAAATGCGTTAAAAAATTCCTTAATTTTAATATAAAATTATTTTTTAAAGTTGAAAATACAGTACATTCCTGGACAATGTTCTTTTCCCTTGTTTTCCTAGCAGATTTCTTTTTAATGGGTAAGATATATAAAATGATAAGATATTAATTTAAAAGAAAGTGTGAAAAAATATAATTACTTTTTTTAAATAATGTATAGTGTTTATGAATTTAAAATTTGTTTTATGGGGTTTTCAAGGAAAATTAACAGATGAATCTCTATTTAAGGAATTTTCCACGTATTGAACTTTTTTCGGGAATTAACGACTTTGTTATCTAGAGATCCGATTGTAATTCAACATTTCCCCCTTCAATTTAGGTACAAATTTAACAAGGATCAAGTCCTCCACGCTCTTCCTACTGTGGATGTTCGTGGAACAGTGTTAGAGAGAGACTGTCCTTTAACCGTGGATTTCCCATGCCGCCCTAAGAAATATCGAGCATATAGTGGCTATTGTAATAACGTCCAAAATCCTCGATGGGGAAATGCCAATACTGCTTACGTACGATATCTTAGTCCAGATTATTCAAACAGTGAGTATGAATTATATGAAATTTTGTTTAGATATTTTTAGATTTCTTACCCACATTAATTATCACGTACTGAGCTTTTACAATCAATTTTTTTGGGGTGTGGTCTTAATGATGAGAAAGTTGTACTAGTTTAGGTATCAAACGAATGGTTTCAAACAAGGTGCAAAAGTACGAGGCTCTGAATGGGGCAAAAATACGCAGCTGGAAGTGTTCAAAAACAAAATAACAGATGTTTTTAAGCTTTGATCATTACTTTAAAAATAAATATCTGACATTCTTACGCGAAAATTAGTTAGAAAAGGATATCAAATACGCTTGGACTTCTATTTAACGAATTCATTAGTACCGAGCAAACTATTCGTTAAATCGGGATTAACCGTAAATTCGGGGTCCAAAAAATGCCTTTTTTTCCACTTACTTTTCGGAAATTCTATAAGCAACTACACAAAAAATATTCATAGTTAAAAATTATACACTTTTTATTAAGCATCTAAAAATACTATTAGAAAATTATTACACATCAGTTAATTGGAAATTTTAAAATATTGATTAATAGATGTTTAAAAACTTTTTGATTCCTGACTTGAAAGAATTATTTTTCGACTTTATGCAGAGAAGAAAATACTGCGTCCTTTACATTCTGCTGCATGAGGCAGGCTTTCACAGTTTACAAACTATGTAAAGAATTAGAAAATGTAAGTTTTGACAGGAGCTTCACTATCAATTTCTGCATAAAAACCACTACGCATTTGATTTCGACAATCTGAAATGCTTAAAAAAGTTTCAAAAGCAAAATTTTCTACACAACCGTACACATAATAAGCCTCAATTCCCTCAGGAAAGAGAGAAAATGGTAAAATCTCTCAAAATATAACCTATGTTGTGGAATGAGATGAGATAAATGAATTTCCTGCCCTGTTCAAAATCGGTAGGTTACATTCATGACTCATCTACACTTATAAAGTCTAATAATGGGATAACCTTTCGCTGTCGAAATTTTCTTCTTATAAAGTTGTTGGTTTTTCCCCGGGCAAATTTGGAAAGTTAAATTTTTTCTTACACAAACTAATAAAAAAAAATACTAATAATACAAACTAATAATAATACAGTCTTGACACTGTTGCTAGTTGGAATACAGATAAAAAATTTCGAATTTTCGAAGAATATGTTCGGGAATAACGTTTGACGATTAAAATTATCCGGATCATGATCTTATTTTGGCTGATGCCCTGGGTACGTTCCCAGTTTGTTCATGCCTTACAACTTCCCTGTTATTTACGCTCGGTACACCTCGTTGTTTTGAATCCCATGTTCATGCCACAGAAACCTGCGATTTTTGAAACTTAACAGACAGAACGTGCATCATTTCCAAAAGATAGGTCTAATAGAATTAGGACTCAGAAATAAGATCCTACTAAAACAACGCTTTCAAACTCAATGGCATAAACATTAGGTTACCGTAACCTTTATGTTTGTTGAAGAGTAAAAAAATTTTTCAGCTTGTTTTATTTGACAGTTCTTTTTGAAATCCCTACATGGATAATGAATATCCTTTTTACCTTAACTACGAATTATATGATTGAGACATAAATAATTATAGAACCTCTAGGCATTTTTTATCTTGAGATTTGCCTATAAACTTTTGCGAAGCGTGGCTTTTGAGTATATTTCTTTAGGATGGAGTTTTGCAATAGCCCCAGCCAAAAAACAGAACTGTTTGACTTAGAATAGTACTTTTTTAGATCAGAAAACCATATTTGATATGAAGCACATATGCATTTTAAAAATATATTCATATTTAATTTTCCTTTTGCAAATATTATGAATAGTCAAATAATTAGAAAATAAATCCTTTTCACTATCGTTTTTTATAAAAAATATATTTTTATGGTTCAAAACAATTAATAAATATTCACATTTCCCCCCTTTTGAATTTCTTCTTTAAAAAAATAGTTTTTCTTAAGAAAAATGTGAGATATTTGTTGTATTTATATTTGTTTTTCCGTATACCAATTTTCATTTTTTTTTCCTGATATACCTTTTCATAACTTGAAATCCAATTTTTCTTATAGTTAAATTTACACTCATAATTAAGTTCAATCCCTTGTTGAATACCTTTTAAACACATTATTTATATAATCCTCTTTTTATATTTAAAGCATATATATATTTATTTCACATATTTTCTTTAATAATATATATAATTTAAATATATAGTTATAGAAAGATTTATCCTTTAAAAAAAAATCTCAGGAGCAAATATTTTGCATCTGATTGGTTTTCTTTACATGACTTTATTGCATAAATTATCTCAAAGTTTAATTCCTTGAATCATCTTCGATGTTAAATTCTTTCCTCCCTATTGTGCTTAATATTTTTAAAATACAACTGTATTTGCTTCACAGTGTTCCACTTTTTCAGGCGTAAATAGTCCCAGACAGTCCACCACGGGTGGCCATTTACCAGGAGCTCATCACGTAAGTTCTGCTGTCCACTTTGATTCTGAGAGACCTCACCCTCATTTAACAGTTTTCTTAGCCATTTTTGCTGAATTCGTCTTTCATGACATCTTTCATACTTCTCAAAGTGCAGGTATGGTATAATCGTGTTATTGTGAATTTAGTACAGTGAAATTCGTTTAACGCGAAATTGAGGGGGACTGAAAAATTTTTTCATGTTAAAAATATTGCACAAAGTAAAAACATATATTAAACAAAATTAAGTTAATTACATAAATATGTACACATGGAAATGGAACAAAAACATCCGAAAGGACTTTCATGAAACTTAATAAAAAATTTAGCAACATCAAAATCTTTATTGTTTCCTTATAAGAATCTTTATCTTTATTTAAAGAGATATAGCAGTCTGTTCTTCCCCTGAATCTTTGCAATTGTGCTAGTAAAAATATTCTTCTAAAATAGAAAAAAAAAAGCCAACCAAACTCACTGATTTTTACCCACACTGCGGTGTACTCACACCACACGAGCGAGTGCTTGCGAATAATCTTAAACATACCTTTATTTTAGATACTGATAGTTGTGGGTGTGAAGACTTCTGAGATTTATTCTGCGAATATTGTTGTCGTATTCTGAATTTCAGGGTTTGTTTTTCGACATTAAATTTCACATCGCCCCTGAAGGACTGCCTTGCTCTTTGTGATTGATTGTATAGAATCCTCGAAACAGCGATCTATGTAACAATATCTTATATATAAAAATTACGTGTCACAGTGTTTGTCCCGCGATGGACTCCAAAACTACTCAACCGATCATAATATAATTTTGCATACCGTGTGTCATATCGTCCAACTTAAAACATTGGATAGTTTTTATTTCAATTAATGACGCCATGATTTTTTTATAGCCGGAAATGTGAAGAATCAGGAAAAAACATTGTCAGATTCCCATAAGGGAATATTCGCAAAATGTGACAATGCTCATGTGTCTGTGGAAGCAGATATTGCAAACCAAAATGAACGACAATTAAGTACCTGTCGTATTTCAGGGTGCGGAATCCGATTTTCGAGTCAGTTTCCAAAAATAACCGTAACTTTGCCGGATAAAGCCGGCCGGCCGTATTTTAGACACACCATAACGTGAAAACTTGGACCCTGGCGTACTTCAAAATGGATAATCCGAATCTGATATCCAATCTGAGAAATAATGGTAACTTTGCCGGATAATTCAGGACCACCATTTATTACTCAAACCGTGGCAGAAGCTTACCCTAAATGTCTTGGTGCGGGAAAAGTGCGTTTCTGTTGTAATTCGGGATGGTGAACGAGAGTTTGAAATCGAATCTTAGAAATTCCTGTAGCTTTGCCAGATACTGCCGGACGACCCTAATGCCCCTTCCAGGGACTGAACTTTCCGGCTCAGGGGCACAAAAGTAATCTCCAGTTGTATCTAGGGGCGGGAAACGATAATTTGAAATCATATTTCAGAAACTCCACTAAACTTGCCGGATATTGTCTGAATTAGGAGAAAAGGCATATGATTCGAGTTCCGCGTCCGGATTTTCATTCTCTCTAGTGACTGAACTTGCTCGAGCTGGAGCATCAAAAGTCAGCTCCGTGTGCATTTCGGAGTAAGAAATGAGAGTCTGAAATTCAATTTTAGGAGTTTCGATAGCTTTGCCGGATAATGCCAGTCGACCGTATTTTAGACATACTGTAGCAGTGGCTTGCCTTAAAAGCCTTGAATCGTGAAAACTTGGTCCCTGGTGTATTTCAAAACGGATAATCCGAATCTGATATTCAATCTGAGAAATAACTGTAATTTTGCCGGATAATTCAGGATGACCGTCTTATAGGTAAACCGGGGCAGGAGCTCTTGGCGCGGGAAAAGTGGTGTAATTTGAGATGGTTTAAGCGAGTCTGAAATTGAAATATAGAAATTCCTGTATTTTTGCCAGATAATGCCTGGGGATCGGAATATTATCGGACAGCAGTACTAGCCTAACTTGCCGACGTAGAGACGCAAAAAGTGGATCTTGATTGTATTTTAGAACTGCTGATCCGAATATTCACAATCCAATTCAAGATAATCTCATATCTAAGTCAAATAATGCCAGACAAAAGTATTTTGCACGAACTGTGGAAGGGGCTTGCTTTAAAATTCTTGAGGAGAGAGAAATGCTTTCCTGGTGTACTTCTGGATGGGAAACGAGAATAATCTGAAATCGGATTTTAGAAACTCCCGTAACTTTGCTAGATAATGCCGGCCGACTGTAATTTCCCCCTTCAAAGACTGAACTTACAGGAGCAGGGGCATCGAAAGTGGGCACCGAGTGCTTCTCGGGGTGGGAACGAGAATCTTTATACGGATTTCAAAAGCTTCTGTGAATTTTCTGGATATTGCTGAAATGAAGTAAATGGCTTTGCATTCGAATTCCACCCTCCGGATTTTCATTCCCTACAGTAACTAAACTTTCAGGTGCAGTCCTGCGAAAATATGATTGCAATAGGAAATTGCTTCTTCGGGCATTGTTGTCACTTTGTTAGATGGTGGAAAAACTGCACATTCCGCATCAGCTGCCATTGGAAATTCATAAAATACAAGATGCAATGTGTACCATTGAAAAAAAGAGTGGATTGGCTACAGTATTGCAAATGAATTCAATTATGATCAGGATAAGTGTACCATGACCCATAAACATTCACTCAAAGCATTACATGGAGCTTTGTAAGATTTAAATGGCAACGAGAGAATATTCGTTGTTGCTGTTGTATTACTCTGTCTGGTGATTTCCGACAGACATTAACAGCCATTACACGCTCTACTTTTGCTCACGAGATTAACGCCTGTTTAAAACAATCGTTTTTATGGCGAAACGTGGAAACACTTGGACTGAATAGGAACACGCGAGTACATTTGCAAGATGATCAGTCTGAGCAAATATTTCCTAACCAACTACTGAATATTGAAAACGGTGAAGTAGAACTTCATCGCAATACATAATGCATGAAATAACCAGACGATTTCTGTAACATTCTTTAGGGAAAAAGGAACTGATTGAGAGTGTCTTTCCGGATATACTGTGTAATTATCTAGATAATTATTGTCTCTGCAATCCTGTTACTTAATCAGAAAAAATGTTAATATTGTGATGAAATAAACTTCCAGACATAGGGTTGTTGCCAGTTGATCCAACGCCTTTTAAACCAATCGACACTATTGTTGATGAAAACAAAACTTAAATTTTCCAACCGAGTTTTTGAATTATCTAGATGTATCAGGAATATCACCACATATTCTTCGGTTGGTTCCCTGGTTATTATCTGCGTAACTTAAATTCACCTAGATAATGCAACGGTGCACGTTTGATCATCAAAAGAATTATACCTGGAACTTCTTGAAGCAAGCATTTTGACTGTAAAGTTTAAACGAAAATTCCGTTCTGCTACTACGGAATCTGTTGCCACGTGTTCCACTGATACCGTCAGAATCTCCAAAACCATTCAAAAGGCTTCAATTCCCTATTCGCGTTTGGCTTTCGCGATGACCATAAATGAATCTGAAACCGAACAATATTCACTT
>BMAO01007093.1:0-15006 GCA_019973975.1 Trichonephila clavata
CACCCCTGCCTAGTCCTCTTTGATCATTTTTGACTATTTCCGACCCCTGTACCTCTCCAATTTCTATTATTCCTTCTTTCCTCAGGATTCCTACTCATATCCCAACTTCGTCTAGCAAAATTATTACTCGAACCCTGGTTTTCCCTGCAAGCTATGACGCTCCTCATACCGGTCTACCATCTCTACCAACTGAGCTTTTGTTGTGGGGTTTCGAACTTCTAAATAATCCATTATTTGGGGTTCTAGTCGCATTACTATGTGATCGACCAATTTTATCTCATCATAATTCAAGTTTAAAGCTTTATGAATTTTTAATAGCTGAAAAATAAAGTCTGACGAGGCTTGACCTCTCCGTTGTTTCGATGAAAAAAACTGAGCCTCTAGCTCTGATTTATCCGTACTACAGGAAAACTATCTGACAATTTCTTTTTAAGCGTTGCAAATGCAGTCGCTTCTTCATTTACACACTCGAACCCAATAACGTCAAACCAGTCTAACGCTCTCCCAATTAAATGACCCTTTAAATACGCACATGCTAGATTCGTCGGTATTTCATAGTAGGCTATGTTGTCATCTATATTAGAAATAAACTCAGACACAATTTCTTTACCCGAAAAAAATAATTCCGGCAAAACTCTAAATCCTGCACTTGCTCTTAATTCCGGTATTTCGGTTGGGCGCCAGTGTCGTAGTCTATCACTACCCCTATGATTATTAACTCCCCTTCGCGTATTATCTAAATCTGAATATGTTGGTTCCATAATTAATTACAACTAAATTAATAAATCAATCTTATTTATTGACCTTTCTTATTTGAGAGATTACACAAATACTATTCAAACTTTAAGATCAACAAAATACAGTGGAGTGCGAGAAGAATCTGATTATGAACGACGGAATCCTAACTGAATCCACGGGAGAACGACACATACAATCAAGCTACACATTTATATTTAATTTATGAAAACAACTGACCTGATACCTTTTCTTAAGGCAGGTTCGTCTATATCTGGATTGCTTTAAGGAGCGGCTTCAATCTCAGCTATCTTTCAGTTCCGTCCCGAAACGAATTAATGAATACTTTTCAATAATCTTCTCCCGACGAATATTTCCACTAGATAAACTACTCTCTCAAAATCACCCTCTTTATCACCCTTTATATCTTTTTCGAACTCGCTAAACCCGAAACTATCTTGTTTGCATAAGTAACAATTTTGGCTCTCGGCGGAGATTGGTTGAAATAAATAAAATCTTTAAAGATTCGAGAGAAGGTTAGTGAAACGCGTAAGCACCCGTCACAAGGTAATTACAATTGCAGACCTATACATCCTCAGAGAACTGGTATTACCTTTTTAGTGGGGCACATATAGGTGGATACCAAACTTTAATATGTCGTTTTGACGCCCAGCTTCCTCCCCAGAAGAGTACGCCTGAGCTCTTATGATGCGAAATTGTACTAGGAATTTAACTTTCCCGAGAGCACCCAAGCAAAACAGGTCTTCTAGGGATCTTTAACAGACTGCATAATCATACGACATAGACGCTGATGATTTATTGTATCATAAAAATGCATCGACTTGGGCCGAGGTCGAACCCACAACCTTGGGAGCAGAAGGCCAGCATCTAACTAACTGCTCCACCGAGTGGGAGCATTTAAATGTTTTTCGGAACAAATATTTACGTGAAAAATCTTTTAAAGTATGTGGCAACAAAAACAAAAATTGAATGCAGAACATAAAATGTGACTGAACACAACTCCAACAAAGCTAGACTTTGCCATTTTGGGCTAAAAAAAAAAATGCAAGCATATACATACATAAAAATTTCTGTCAGAAAATATGCAGAAGAAGGTGGCACGTGGAACACAAAATAATATTATTAACGACTAAAGTACATAAAATTCATCAGTTAGAAATACTGTACTTTTCTTTTATACACTCTTTTGCAAAAAAATTGAAGCATGATGAAAGAAGTGATTATTTTTAATGAAATAAAATATGTGTACAGATCAAACACAGATAATAAGATGATAAAAATATCAAGGCCATAGGGCCCGTCCATGGCTCACGATTATAGTTTGAATGTTAAAATCAGTAGTTGTTGGAACCGCCCCCTGGCGGCGATACATGCGGTAAAGAGTGATAGAGGTTCCTAATGGCATCCTGCGATACATCCTGCCATGCATTCACCAGCTGCTGCTCCAGGTCTGCGATATTTTGGGGGTACTTGAATCTGGCACTTTGCCATACCCCAGATATGTTCGTTTGGTGAAAAGTCTGGTGACCTTGCTGGTCGAGGAAGAGTTTTAACGGCACGAAAGCAGTCCAGAAATATGCGACCGGTATAGGGCCTGGCATTATCGCATTGGAAACTGGCCCATGGATGATGTGTCATGAAGGATAATACAACCGGCCTCAGGATGGTATCAACATATTGTTGAGCTGTTAAAGATGTATGAAGGGTGACTTGAAAATGACCTGCTGTAGTATGGCATAGCACCCCACACCATCGCACTGGGTTGGTGGCTGTATGTCTTTGTAAACAAAAGCTGATTAAGACTGTTGGCCTCGGCCTCTTTATGCACTTAGACGATGGTCATCTGCTTGAAGAATAAAGCGAGATTCATCGTTGAACACTATGCAATGCCAATCCGAAGGCAACCATTTATGATTGAATGTGGCACCACTACAGAGGATTCCACTGATATAGGGGGTGTCAAAGGCAAACGTCTTAAGGGCTGGTGCGAGCGTAACCCCGCTTCAGCCAAGCACCCCGAAATGGTAAAAGGTATCACGGTGGGTAGTGAAGATGCCTTGGTACATTTAATAATAGATAATGATACCGTTGGACCGTTTCGGCTTTGTAGAACAATTATCCGATCTTGCCTCACATTTGTGCATCTTGGTCTGCCAGAGCCTTCCTTTCGTTGATAAGTTCATCATGCTGTCATCACCTTTGTTCAGCTGCGTTTATACATTGCAGTTTATGATCAATTGCTTGGTATGACCAACCAGCTTCACGCATTACGACAATGCGACCACGTTCGAAGTCATTCAGTTGCCTATAAGGGTTTCGAAAATGTAGTGATGACATCATTTCTCTATGAAATCACAACGGCGAAAACGAAAAAAGATAAATTTTTCTCTTCAATTATCGGTTTTATATTTTGCGAGTTGCTCAACAGAAATGCACACGACGACCGCGATTCATGTCCATTGACCTTGAAAATTTGATCATTTGCATGTTCATTTAATATGTCATTGCCTACGAAATTTCATCACAATCGAACAACTCCTTCGATTTTTTTTTGCAAAAGAGTGTAAAAAATAAAATGCATATATAACAGGTTGATCTATTTTGAGTATTTTTTTTAAGATATATTCTTCTCAGTACGATAAAGCTCCCCGAAAACTCCTTAAAGGTCTAAGGGTTCCATGATTCAATAAATTTTGAAGACCACTGCTTTGAAGCTTGCACCACTAAAAATTAATATCCAGAAAAAAGAATGTGGAGGCAAACAAATCAGAAAATTCTGTGAATACGTGTTTTAATTAGAAAAAGTTTTCGATTTAACAAAGAATAAAATTTGTATGATATTAAAAAGAAATATATACGAAATTTAAAATGCGTTTTATTATTCCAAAATTGCACACAAATACTACATACATACACATAGACACACTATTATAAAGACGAAAAGGATTTGAATATACTAAAAATAATAAATATATAATTGATGTTTTGTGGAAAAAAAAGCAATAAAGAGATGGATACTTCAGTACTAGTATATAGTGTCCACTGAGGGTTGCAGAAGGAAATCCTATGCAATATAATGGGTAGAAGCCCTAAATCCATTTCTAAATTTGCTGCTTTTTAATACATTACTTTTCTGTTCTAAATACATTACTGTTTTTATCGAAGCATTTCCGAATTAAAAGCAATAAATGAGTCATTGCCAGATTTATGGATCTAAGTACAATTTCAAATTTGAAAAATAAATGTAGATTAGCAATGTTAATAAATATAAAAATTATTTTCACTTGAATAATTATAAAATATTATTATTAAGTAAAGCTAAAGCTATTGAACTAATATTAAGAATATTTTTATAATTTTATACTATAGTAACAATACGCCAGAAATAAATGTTTCGTAAATATTATTTTTATGAGCTACAGTATATCACTGTCTGTGATTTGAGAAGTGTGCTATGTATTTAAATGTAGTGAAAAATCTCCGAACTATGAATATTTATATTATGTTTATTAATACACAATCATCCTATTTATCTAAGAAAATCAACTTAATATGTACAATTAAGGATTTATTTATATTGATACAACATTTAAAATGAAAACAATTGGGAATTTTTGCTCGAAACAGAATCTATTGTGTGCATGTATGCGAGTTAAGGGCCCTAAAAAGATTGTCAATTTAAGATTTCCGACTAATTGCGACAACTTTTTTTTAAAACTGGAGATATGGGGATTTTTTTTGTTGTTTTTAAACTTTTTTAGTACATTTTAAGAAAAATATCCTAAAATTAAGAAGATAAAAAAAATTATTAGTACTAAAATTGGAAAAAATTTACAAAAAAATAACATAAACGCGGCCTATTCTGTACCAAAAGTTTATGAACAAGTTTTCAATTTTTCAATTGTGATGTGTTGCTATGTTATTCATTTTTGAAATGACCTTCAGGATAAGAGATATTTTAATTTTTGCAAAATCTAGAGCACCTTATCTTAGTTATTATATGAAATTGCTTTAAAAAAGTGATTATATTCACATAAGGGACTGTAAATTTTGTAATAAAACAGTGATTGATAAATCTGAAAATAAAAACATTTCTACTATTATACAGAACGTACACAAAAAATTTCAGTTACTTTCAAAACTTTTTTAGCTATCGCTGGCTTCGTTTTGAGTATTTTCAAAAACGCACATTTCGAGTAAAAGGCGTTTTAATGTATGATATCTTGCTTTAAAGTAATGGCATCAGCTTTTACTAAAACGCAGTTTTTGTTCTAGTGGACGGAAAATAATATGCTTGGTATTTTTATAAAGCTAATAAAATGCCCTAAAGGAAAAAATTATAAAAAAAGTGTCAATTTTTGGCAAAATTCACAATTTTACGATAGTCCTATACCTTAAAAGATAATTAACGGGCTTGCTCACCATTGGTTAGAATACTATGGTCGGTATTCAATGCATTGTGTAATGCAATGTACATTTTGCACTTAATTGAATAACAAAGTTAACAGAAACAATATTTTGACTCTTAGTTAAGTGCAAAAAGAAAGAACTCTTCTGCGAAGTATGTCAGAAAATAATTATAATGGACACCAGGAAAAAGAATTTTGCAACTAACTAATAAGAGAAGATATCTGAATTTTCGAACGATCCAAATCGGTTATCTGAGTATGACAACTTCAATGAATCGGTAAACGAAATAGATGTTAAGTAAAAGTGAGGATCACAGGTTTTGAGTTAGAACATATCATTTGTGAATGCAATCGCGCTGACAGAGGCGGATTAAGGTAGTTGGAGGAACCTGGCGGTAAAAGGTTTAAGGCCCATGGGCTTAAGAGTCAAAAAACTAAAATAGTGAAAAGAGTCGCTTATTTTAAAATTCTCAAAATAAAATGTTTTGCTATAATAAAACTCATCGGCTAAAGAAAAATCTGAACTCTATATAAAAAAATTTAAAAACCTTACTTAAGAGCTTACAGTTTTGCTATACAGTGTGATATCTTTGGCAAATTCATCAATTATTTTTACCATATCTATTTTTTCCAAAACATTTTATTCTGTATATAATATGGCCATGTTGTTCAATTAATCTTTTTTCCCGTAGTAGTTCTTAAATTATTTTTAACACGTTAAAAAAACTAAAAAAGACCATTCACCTGATGTATTCGATATCGGTATTGTTAAAAATATTTTCAAGGGTTTTTCTTCTTTAGGATTTCTCTTGCATCTCGATAAATTTCTAGTGGGGGTTTCTTTGTATCTTTGGTTTTTTTTTCATTTCTTGCGCCAAGGTGGCGTTGTTGGCTTGTCGCTGGCCTTTGCACTTATCAAGCTTGGGGCCCCTACCAACGCTGGGGGCCCCTGGGGGCCGCCAGGTCCGACACCCGCTTAATCCGCCACTGCGCGCTGATAGAAGAGAGAAATTAGTTGGAGATCACTTGAAAATATTTTTCATGGCTCTTTCATGTGTATTTCATGTATATCTGTATAACACTTAAATGCATGATTTTTTGTTTTGAGTTTTACAAAACCATTTAATGGGAATGTAGTCGAAGGCTACCTAAATAATAAAGAAATCCAGGTAATAGCAGTGAGTATGTAGACATTTGGCAACCTGCAACAGAGGATCTGAAACTGTGGGGCACGAGCATATTACAAAGTCGAAAACAAAAGATTATTTTTAAAAATATTAATTTACCGAAAAAACAAATGTACATTCTGACAATAAAAAATAAAATACACATTTACACTGATATAATGCACTTATAAATGTATCAGTACTGTACAACGTATTTTATAATTAGTTTAACAATACGAAGTTGAGAACATGTTTGATAATTGCCAGTGACCCCATGGGCTTGTATTAACACTTATCTTGATAATTTGTACAGTTTATAATTAATCCGTTCACTGCTTATTGAATTTTACGCTATTCACTCCCCAATGCCAACATTTGATTTTTCCACCCCAATGCCACCACCTTGTGAATGTAATGTTTTCTTAGGGACGGGGAGAGCAAATCCTTTGAAATAAGTCATTTCTTCGCAAACACTATTAAAGTCCTTTTATTTCATTCCAAAGCTTTCTGAGTGCTCTCAGAGGTGTTAATTTTGTCTCGAGGGGGGGGGGGGGGGAGTATAAACAATTTTCAAACAGGTAT
Organism: Trichonephila clavata; assembly: GCA_019973975.1. NCBI lineage: Eukaryota > Metazoa > Arthropoda > Arachnida > Araneae > Nephilidae > Trichonephila > Trichonephila clavata. Next base: position 6,914 of record BMAO01007093.1, read on the forward strand.
AATTCTTTTAAATTTAAATTAAATAATTCGAATCTTTTACGCATATTATTTACAAAGGATTATGGTTTCAAAAGAGTACAAAATGTTTGAAATATAATCATAATTTTAAAAATTATAAGCATATGTAGATAAGAAATAATTTTGTAATAAATATTAAGAAATTTTTGCGTTGTGCTCGCTATTTTCTAAAATAGTAGCCTTTGATGTATAAAACTTTATAGAATTATAAAATGTATCGTACTCTTTAAATCCTACTAATTTAAGAATAATATATCTTTTGTACTTCAAAATATTTGAAAAATATTTAAATTTAAAAAAAAAATTTGAAAATGTAATTTTTTTATTTTTTAAGAAATATAATTTATTGTCCTATTTATTTAAAAATACTACAGTGTAATAAGGATACATTTAACTTTATAAATCACAACTTATTGCTAGTAATTAAAGCTACTATTTTAGAAAATAACATCTGTAACGTAAAACTTAATGATATTTCTTATTCACATGCTTGTAATTTTTAAAATTATGATTATATTTTAAACATTTTACACTTTTCTGAATTTCCATTCCTTTATAAATAATGTGTAAAATATTCGAATTATTTAACTTTAACTTCAAAAAGTTATACGTATTTGAATATTGTTTATATTTTCAGCCCTCTAGAGCAAGTTAACACCCCTGAGACCCCTATAATTTTAGGGATAGCATTGCACAGAAAAGATCGTACTTCGGAAAGACGTATGTATACATTCAGAAAATTAATGCTTTGGCTCAGCGAGACGTTTATATACTCCGGTGTCACTTAAGAGGTTAATGTTGTATTATAGCTTTATCCTCAGTGTATTATTGAATTCAATACACTGTTATTGTATGGAGGAGGGCACACGATGAAAACTATAATTAACTATTGGGTCGCGAATATTAAAAGTTTGAGAAGCAGTTACCTACAGTACTTCCAAAAAATATCTATCATATATCCAATAAAATTTTCAAAGTTAACAACAAACGTTGATAGCTTATCTGACAACAGAGATGAAAAGTAATTTTTTTCCAATTAGATAAATCACTCCTTTATAGAAAATTCGAAAACAGAAACTAACTCTCCAAGCAACACATTGAACTTTATCAACTACCACATTCAAATGTCAGATATGTACACTTATATATAGTCCACAAAAGTAATGTATTTTCTTTCATGCATGATTTATTGGCTTGTTCAGAAACGTACATAAACTCGTTTTTTTTTTTTAAAATAAAACTAAGTGAAACTAGGATGTAGACCAGTGATTCCCAAAGTGGTCTATATAGACCCCAGGGGTCTATAACAGCGTGCAAAGGGTCCAAGTCAGCGAAAAAAATAATTGGGGGGGGGGGCTTGAGGTGTAAATGGGGGTCTATGATAGTGACTCTCATTAAACTAGATCGCGACTTTAATTTTAAAGGAAAAATTTAATCAAGTGGCAACCAGATTTACCTTTTTAACAGATTTATTTACAAAATTTAATTAAGTAAATTTGCAGTTACAAGGACCATTATTTCGGCGTTTCTTGCCATAGTTAAGTTAAGGAGTATAACATTGGAGTATAATTTTTTCCTATTTCTCAATTTGTTACACACAATCTACCAGGAAAAGGACGTTTTAACCTACATTCAACATTTCTATGCCCTTTATTCAGATTTTGAAACTAGGTTTGTGAATGCTTTGACTATATATATGGTAAAACTACAGTAGGCAATTTAATAAGGTCACATTGAAAGAAAAACAAATGTCATGGTCCAAGAGGAACTGATCGAAATAGGCACTAAGAAGATCTTAAAGTAAAATTTAGAAACTGATATCAGCAATTTTAGAAGCACCAGAATGGACGAAGCACCGGATTCATCCCTCCCTTTAAAAGCATTTGTTTGTTCTCAGTTACTTTATGTAACAGTTATTTTAAGTATTAATTAAATTTTAATTTAATTAATTAACATGTGTGTCTTAGGCTGTAAACACTGTTCTTCACTATACAGTTAGAAACTTAAGTATTTTGAAGTAAGTATAGCTCTATACCAGCTGTCAAAAAAACATTTAAGCTGATAAAACTGCAAAAATTCTTTACTAGGTAAGTAGGGGTCTATCCTAGACCGAAAAACATGGCAAGGCGTCTATGAGATAAAAAAAAGTTTGCGAACCTCTGATGTAGACAAAATTAGCAAGAATATGCGTTTAAGAGTTAAAAACTCATGTGTATATATAAATTCGATATTTCATGCAATATTTTTCTACCAAATTGTCTTTCATTAAATTTTACAGAATATGCTGCGGCATAACCGTGGCGATTTCTTATAATATTTTATGCAAATAATGATGGTTTCATAATGGACCTTTGATATGCAAGTGTTCTCCTTTTTTTTCTTTTTCTTTTGAAAATTATGCAGCATTAAATGTTTAAAAAAGAGGCCAGTTTAATTGCATAGTAATAAACATATCATTTTAATTAAGAAAAATATATTTCAAGTTTTAAAAACTACTTTAATATTTCTTAAGGATACAGTATCATCATTTCAAAATATTCATCAAACTGGTTTTTAACATGAAGTTAATCGTCCAAACTAGTAAAAAATTATTCTAGACTAGTAGAATATATTTGGAATAAAATAAAAAGAATCATACTTATTCTCATTTTCTAATTTCTCTGAATCGAATACTTATACGTGTTATTTTATGCCCCTATGGAATTAAATTATAATATGCTATCGCATAAAATACAAAATGAAATAAACTACAAAAAAAAATCTCTTTGCTGAATGAATATGAACTCTTATAACAACATACCATGTTTAAGAGTAAAGAAATTCTAAGTTGTAATTTTCCTTTTGGCAAAAATAAACTAAATAGCTTAGAAAACATATCCAATGTACTATCATTAAAACATTCGAAAAATTTAAACATGCATTTTTCTTGAATTGATACTCCATAACCCGTTGCCCTAAATCTTCAAGAAACGCTTGAGTAAAAACGCCTGCTATTATTTCATTCTAAAAAACATTTTGTGCACATATTTTTTATTCCATCGGGCTTTTTTTCCGGAAGAAAACTTTACAATAACATGGGCATTCTTAGTAATTACTCTCCCTTTCTTGTTGAATGTCTAGCGCCATGAATTCATATCCAGAGTCGTGTTTAACAGAATAAAAACGAAAGTATAAAAGAGAGAGAGATGGCATACAAGTAAATAAACAAATAAAAAAACTTTTTTTCCCCTTTTTTTTTTTTTTTTTTTTTGATAAATTCTTCGTCAACTTATAGTAACGCTGCTCAGGAGGAAAAAGATTCGAACGACGACGACGACAGCGAAAAGAAAAGCTACGAGTTAAAAAAGATCGTACAGGAGGGAGAGCGAGAGGAGGGGAGAACAGAAGAAGAAAAGTGCGCCGTTTTGCGGTACGTTTGAGTGACGGAGATTGTACTCAGTCTCGGTCCAGGAACAAAGCTTTTTCCAAACATTTAAAAAAGCAAAATAAAATGGAGTGAGAAACGGGAAAAAAGAAAAAAGCAAATTAGCAGGAGGGGGGGGGGTTGAAGTGTCGTGTGACAAGCGAGGCGGAGTGTGTCGGCATGATGGATCGTTTGCGTGCGTCGGTAGCAGCGGCGTTTCCTATTATGTCAACAACTCGACTCCTCAGATCTTTGCCGCTGGATTCCACCTCCTTACGAGCCGTTATGATATGTTATTACACCTGGTCTTGGAGGAAACTGATGCAATTAAAATTCGAACTTCTTGCCATTCGAAATAAACGATATAAAAGGGTGCTTTCTTCTTTTTAATTGTTTGTTATTATTCTCGATTTTTAACTCTGGAAGTAATTATTAGTAAGCTTGTAGTGTTATGCATTACTTATATAAAGAGACAACCTCCACTCTAAATACTTTATATTGGGACATTCCAAATCTAGAATTTTTTTTACATTCAATATAATATTAAAAACCTCAACACCCATGGTTTGATGTCAGGATTTAAGTAAAAATTCTCATATTCGAAAGATTTTAAGCCTTTTGACATTTTAAGATATCCAAGTACAATACAATGTTTTCAATACCTACTATTAGTTCACATTCTCACCATATATGTATAGTACTACTTTGGCTAATACTTCTTACTATCTTGACTAGTTATCTTAGGTTTTATAACTATTTTGTACATATTTATGGATTATGTATACATTGTGTGTTCAAATTTTCAATCATTAATAAAATACTTTCTTTCATCCATTCAAGTTCAAATACAATTTTTTAACTTATAGTGGAGGACACTTGATGTTAGCTCAGTTTTTTCAAATATTAATTCATTAATTAAATTTCAACTGAATGAATAATAAAAAACAAAAATAATAGTACGACAACCATTTATAGAAAAGAAAATCGTTCGTTGTGTCCCTGTTGACCAATGGACAGCGCGTTGGACTTCTAATCCAAAGGTTGTGGGCTTAAGCAAGGCTTTCTAAATAAGAAGGCTTCGCTAGTCAGAGAGCTAGCTCATGTCACATGTCCAAAGGAGGGAACGATATTTTGTTTTGGCGGGACCCACGATTTCTCCTTACGCTTCCATCTTGTATGGTGATAAAGTTAATATCTGTTCCGAAGTGTGTTTTTTCAGGATAACTTTACTGTTTTTTCAGGAAGTTCAGGATAACTTTACCATTCAGGATTACTCCTTTATATACCATAAAGAAAGGTACGATATTTATATTATTGTGTAACTTTACTGTTGTGTTATTATTGAATTTGTTCTTTTCTTCGTGAGGACATGGTATCATAAATTGATGCTTATGTGCCAACATCCTTAATTATTTGTAAATTAAGATATTTTGTTTTATATGAGAAGTTAGAGTTTAATGTTATATTTTTTTATTCTGTCAAATCTTAGTTATCTTAAAACTTTTTTCATAACTTAACCTAAAGCTGGACACATTTTATAAAAAATGCCTCGTTATTGTTGTGTACCAAATTGTACCTCTAATAAACCAGGGCAGCCCTACGTTTCAGTGTTTCGTTTCCCAAAAGATGAACAGTTGTTACAAACTTGGAAAAAGAAAATTCCAAGGGATTTTAAAAACACTAACAATAGTGTAGTGTGCATTAAACATTTCCCTGAATCTTTCATTGTAAGAAAAGATAAAATTACAGACAAGACTGGTACTGTTATTGAAATACCTAGAGTGTATCCAAAATTATCAGATAATGCATATCCTTGCATTTTCCCTGGTTGTCCATCCTATTTGAATGAAACAGTTAAAGAACGCTCAGTGACAATTCAAAGAAAGGAAAAAATGAAACAATTAGACGAACAACTGTTGACTAATTTTATTAAGAAAGACGAAATTACCAGTTTTGAATATTTAAAAGAAAATCTGTTAATGCGAGAAAATCCTATATCTGATTTCTTATCTAAAAATAATGTTCTAAAACATGATTGTGAAAGTTGCATAACATTTCTTTTTATTAATTGTGAAAATTGTCCTTCTATTTAAAATCCCTGAAAATAAATACAGATCTCTCTATAGTTATATTTAATAATAATCGTCAATTAAATATACCTTCTATTGGAAAAATTCTTAATAATCCTCCTAGATTAACATATTTCAGTGAATTGCTAAATACTCTTAATACAGTAAATGTCTTTGAGGAAATCTGTTCTATTAATTCTATTCCTGATCATGTTATGGCTATTCAATCTTGGGAGAAGTACATTGAAAATTGTAATGCTGAAAATTTTGAGGCGGCAAATTTTATTTTAGAGCAAATGAAATTATTAAATACAAATAAACATGGCCGTAAGTATAGCAGTAATTTAATGGTTTTTTCTTTCTGCATGTACATTAAATCTACTGCATGCTATTCCTATGTAAGGGATAAGGGGAATATAATTCTTCCAAGTTTGAGACAGTTACAGAGAGTTGCATCTGGATTAAATGTTACTTCAGGTTTGTCAACTTTGGCGAATGAAATTATCTACGAGGTAGATGTAAAGAACTCAAAGACCACGAGAAACACGTAATATTACAAATTGATGAAATTTTCATCAAATCAGCGATTACATATAAGTGTAATAAAATTGTAGGACTTACAGAGAGAGAGAGAAAGGAGATGCAGCTACTACAATTCAATGTTTTTTATACTCTTCTTTATTGAGTAAAAATAAAGAAATAGTATCATTGAACCCTGTAAAGAACATGAATGCTGAAGATTTGCATTCTATGACTTTAGAAGTTTTGTCACTAATGGAAAAGGTAGGTTTTTCAGTTGTTTGTATTATAAGTGATAATAACAGAGTAAATAGAAATTGTTTTTCTAAATTGTGTAATGGTACCATAAAGAGTGTTATTCAGAATCCAGCTAATAATACAAAAAATTGCATCTTATTTTTGATTCAGTACATCTTATCAAATCTATACGAAATAATTGGTTGAATCAGAAAAATGCTGATTCTTCTTTAATGTATCCTGATCCTTCAGAATTTTCTCAAATCCGAAAAGCATCTTTTTCATCATTATTTAAAATTTATAACGAAGAAATGAACAATATTGTTAAATTAGCTCCTAAATTATGTTTAAAAACTTTGAAACCAACAAATTTTGAAAAACAAAATGTTAAATTAGTTTTAAAAGTTTTTTGAAGAAAGCAATGTGACTGCATTTAATATATTACAAGATAAATTATATTCTACCCAGAAATGTTTAGGGACACTGCAATATTCATCAAACATATTTTATATTTTGGCAAATAATGAATATTAAAAATCCAACTAAGGGTCAAAATCTTAGATTGATAAACAGTGTTCCTTTTTCGTCAATAGATGATGATAGATTCACTTTTTTTTCAAAATTTGTTCAGTGGCTGGACTGCTGGAAAAATTTAAAACAAAATAAACGAGAAGGTTGTTTCAGCGAGGAAACATTTTTTGCTTTGAGACATACAGTAAATACCATTCCAGAACTAATAAAGTATCTTTTGATGGAGCAGAATTTCAAATATGTTTAACTGGAAAGTTCCAAACTGATAATTTAGAAGCTAGATTTGGGCAATACAGACAAATGTCCGGATCAATTATCATGTTACTGTGCAAGAAATTTTGCAAGCTGAAAAGAAGTGCGCATTAAAAGTGTGTTAACTTTGCACTCGGATAAATATGGTACTATTTCACTAAAAAATTTAATTTCTAATCATTCAGGTGAGATATTTAATGTTAAAGTAGATATTAAGGATTTCAAAGAAATATTAAACACTACAAATAAATCAGATGATATTTCAATAGAGGAGTATCAAGTTTAATGTACATAGCGGGTTATTGCGTGCACAATATAAAATTCGAATGCTCCGATTGCAAATATACATTTGTTTTAGACAAACAGATTAATTTCGACTCAGAAACTGTCGAAGAGACAAAATATTTGAGACTTCTGGATAGAGGAGGTTTTAAAAATGCCCACAGATATTGTTATGAAAGTCATTTCAACGCAATATTTCATTTTAATTTGCTAATATCGAAAAACATTTGAATTCAATGTTTCTTAAAGTTGATTGCCAGTTATCTTGCTTTACAAGCATAACACAAGCATATCTGGAATTACACGAGTTGTGGAATGTCTTGCATTCGTTTCATTCACCTTGTGTGAATTGTAACATACCTGCATTTTCATATTTAAAAAAATATTCATTACATTCGGGAATATATGTTTAAATAATTATTTCAAAAAGCGCAGTGAAGAAATTTTAACTGTCAAAGATAACCGAAAAATAAAGAAATTTAAGGTCAATTAAATTATTTTATATTTTTCTGCTTTATTTAAATCTTCAATTATCGATTCGAATATTATTCATTGTGCATGCATATCCTAGTAATTTATTTTTTTTATACTTTATACATTTTATGAACATGTTAATTGCTTACATTATTTGAAGAAAAATTCCATTTATTTACGTTATTTTGTTTAAATTATTTTCATAAAGATTTTTAGCATTCAAAGTATGTAAAATGTTATTTTTTTTAATTTCAAAACTTTTGTTTGATTTTTAGTTGTTTTTACCGTAGCATATATTTAATTTTAAT
>BMAO01007094.1:0-16383 GCA_019973975.1 Trichonephila clavata
GGTGTCAAACTCGTGGTCCACAACGAACACTTCTGTGTGTGAAGCCTGCAAATAATATATAATAAAATATCAAAATTTCTCCCGAAATAGGAAAGATAGTAGTAGAGAAGAGAGAAGTCAAGTGTCAGGACGTAAACATTAAATTTTCCTTGTTCCTTTATTTATGTTTATTTTAATGTGTTGTTTGAAATAACTTACGTTTCTATGACTATTGACTTTTTTTTTTGGCCCATCTAAAGTTAAATCTTGTTTGTTTTGTCCCAAGTTAGCCTTTGAGTTTGATACCCTTGGTTTAATGCTCATACCTCGCACTAAACGTAAAAACCGGTGTATAACGCGCACTTTTAAACACACACCCAAAACAAGGATTGAAATTTACGGGGCGCGTTATACACTGGATATAAGAATGAAAGCTTTAAAAAAAGATGAACATAGGGGAAAAAATTAGACCTTCATACATAGAAATACTTTATATTTGAAAGAAATGACGTTCCTTATGAACTTAAAGGGTTGTAGTTCTTGAAGTATAATATTTTTCTCAAAAGCTTCAAATAATACTCGAATAAATGACTTCAAAACATGAGGCATTGCGCACGTACATTTCAGGTTTTTCGTAAAAAAGGGGGTGTGCGTTATACGGCGAATATACCTAAAATTAAAAATTGCAGCATGAAAGTAAGGTGAGCGTTGTACGCCGGATTTTACGGTAGTTAAATTCACAGCACAAACAACACTTCACTGAAAAGAATTGACTGTCTTGGCTTAACCTAAAGTGAAGTGAAGGGTATAAAATAATTTAAGCAATAACATACCGTAAAATACGGCGTAAAACGCGCATCTACACTTTAGAGCTGCAATTTTTAATTTTAGATATATTCGCTGCGTAAGCGCGCACCCCTTTTTTTTATGAAGGAACCTGAAATGTACGTATGCAATGCTCTTATGTTTTGAAGTCATTTATTCGAGGTATTATCCCAGGCTTTTTAAAAAGGTAGTATACTTGTAGAAATACAACCCTTTAAGTTCATTAGAAAAAAATGTCATTTCTTTTAAATAAACAATGTTTCAATATATGTAGAAGTCTAATTTTTTTCTATGCTCATCTTTTTTTCCTTTTTCAAGCTCTCATTTTTATACCCGGCGTATAACATAGACTCGTAAATTTCGATGTTATTTTTTGTGTAAAAGTGCGCGTTATACTCTTGATTTACGGTAATTAAGATATGTATCTGTACACATAAATGCTCCTCACAACCTGACGATATGATAAATTAATATTTGTGATTATATTTATAAAAAAATTGTTAAATTTCTTATTTACTTTTAACAGTTTTTTTCCACGTTTAAAAAACCAAATAAAAAAGAATATGCATTGTGCCTGAAATTTTTTTTCAATATGTTTTATACATAAAACATGAATTTTTTTATAAATATCAATAAATTTACTTTGCCATTTGAAATATATTCACTTATTAGACTTATTGACATTCAACAGTAAGTTAAACATATGATACAATCTAAAAATGATTTAAAACTGCGGCTCTTCAGCTTTAGATCGCCCCTTTATGTATCAGTCTGACCGCCAAGATTTTGAACACCTCTCCCGATTTAATATTCTTGATCGAAAAACATGTTCTAGAACAGTTTTTTTGGAGGGCAATTTAGTGATTAGGTGAATTAGTGAACATTAAATTTAGGATGGCACATCTTTCAATTTTTTCAGGAAGCCTTCAAAGTTTGCAAAAGAAAGAAATCTTAATGTCACACGTGAGACTCCGCAGACCCTAGAAAAACACTGGGGACTCAGAATAACTGGTTTATAAAATAACTAAAAAAGAGATAAGACATTAATTTTCATTTATTGGCGCTTTTTTTAAAGCTATGTGATTGATGACATATTCTAGCAAAAAAATCTGTCTTCAATACGATGACTCATTGGTACACAAGTCTCAAAGTATTCTCTGATTCCAAACTCAGGTTTTTCCCCCATCAGTTAAAAAATATTACATGAAGTTTCTGCAGAGAGGTTTTTCGTAAATAAATCTACCCATTATAAATTGATGTAACTGCTGAATTGCGTAATTCCATCAATTAAAATTTGTATTTTTATTTTATTGCTAATTTTTTTTTCATAACAAGGGTTTTCTAGCACTATTATAGAAACCCTAAATATATTCACTGATTTATATCCTTTTTTATATTTTTTTCCCCTTTTCTTTCATAAATATAAGTTTCCTAAATAGGATACCGGATGTCCTTATTTGGCATTTTAAACGAATTCTTTTTTGATTAAAAAGTTCTAGAACTTTCCAGTTAAGGAATTTTCTTATAAATACTCCAGAAAGCCTTTCGCTATTACACAATCTACTGAGACGCACGTGGGACAGTCTGTTAAAATTTTTTTTCTGACGAGTGAACGTTGAAGAGGCTTAAGTCATGTTAGCATTGAGTGATGTATTATTTTACCAAGAGCTGTATTTTCATTGATGTTCACCTTTTTACCAAAAACGGCACCTTAGGAAAACCACGATGTGGAAAAAAGTGCAAGTTGTTTTTCTTTCTTTATGATCAACAGTATGAATGTGAATGAAAAAGTCCTTTTATAGCATCTAAAGCGTTTTAATTTGTGGCTATAATTTGGAAGAGAGACTTGCTTTTAAAGCATTTAGGATTATTACTTAGTTCAGAGTTGATTTTTGTTGTTGAATGTATAGTAACATCGCTTTTAAAGGAAATCATAACAGGTGTCGGGAAATCAGGATTTGACTGAAGACTGCAAGTTTATGATCCACTAAAAAGTAACAGGTCTAACGGAGTGTTTAAAGGAAATGGACTGATATGAGTTTGATAAGAAAGTAAAAATCCGGTAAAACAGAAGAAACAGTTAAAAACGATGAATCAAAATTCGACAAAACGTATCTTGTCAAGAAACTGAAGAACAATGGTTTTAAGAAGTCATTCAGCTCGATCATTTTAATTGATGTACATGAGAGTTCTACAACATTGGTTTAATTATCAAAGATTTTCATTCGGAACTGCGATATTATACGAACTACTTCAGAAGAATTTTAATGTTGAATCCCATTCGTTGATTTCACGAAAGGATGTCTCGCGAAGTGTTATACATGCCAGTTATACTTCAGAGGGACTTTGAAGTTATATTCTATTCGAAGATTTCAAGAAAAGATATGTCACGTCATACCGTCCTTTAGAGTAAGTAATTCTTAAATTAATACACATGCAATTCTAAATTTTAACTTATCGTGAAACAAAAATATAGACATTTTAACTGACTAAGTAACCTTTACTTTTTAATATTTGAAAAAATAGAAATTGTAATTTAAAGTTTTATTTCAGTATTCCGTTGCTTAGGTTTATTTTGTGTTACTTTTTAAATACCTTCAAAAGTGATAAAATGGATTTTACGTAAAGAGGAATTTAAAATTAACTTTAAAGTAAGTTGAGTTTTTGTGGTTGGGGAAAAGGACAGTAAAATTTTGGTATCTGAGTTCTCTGCGGGTCTTTTTATAAAGAATTAAAGTAGGCAGTTTCTTTTTCAATTCTTGCTCTCTATTAGAGCTCACTCTCACCCTATATATATTATTCAAATTTTCAATCCTTAAATAAATACTTTTAAACTTCTAGTGGATGACACTTCATTTTAATACAATTTTTTCAAATATTAATTCATTAATTAAATTTAATTAACTGAAATAAAAAATTTTGTTGACCTAAGTAGGGAATTGCCCTTAAATTTTTTATATTACTTGTTTCTTGTTACAGGTTTCTTTACTTTGTTGTGAATATTGACGACACCATCAATAAATGTTAGATCATTCCAGTGGAGACTTACGTAGAGTATAATTCTTACAGACATGATTTGCTGCTAACTGAAATTTTAACTGGATTAAATCCTGACTTTTTTTCAAAATTCTTATGCTGTGCTCGGTATTTTATTTTTGTGTATTTGGGTCTATAGTTTGGACTCTATTATATCTAGTTTGGATTTCATTTGTAATTATATAACTTAGTAGTTTTGCTATTTTTTTAAGTTGCTTCGTTATTTTCATTTGTATATATTTATGTCATTTACATGGATTATTTGTATGTTTATTTCATTTCATTTGCCATGATATAGATATTTTTACAGTATATTGCATGATTTAAATTTTTAATGGAACATTACAATCGATTCTTTTGGTAGCGAGTTTTTTGTATTTTCATTTACAATTGTGTAACTTAAAATCTTTTGAATTGTATATGTCATGATATTGATATTTTTGCAGCATATTGTATGATTTGTAGGTATTTGTGTTTACATTTTAATGAAGTATTGTAATCTATTGTTTATAAATTGATACTGTATAAAAACTGTATTCCATTATATGTTAATAAAATGTAAATAGTTTGAAATATCTTTACTGTATTTCTTTTGAAATATCTTTACTGTATTTCTTAAAGCATATTACCTTCCTCGGTAATTTAATTCACTTATCATTTTGTTTTTCTTTTAAACAGCCAAAATTTATCATTTCTATACAAATGAAACATTATTAAGTCGTTTAATTACTCTATCGCTCTATTTAAGTTTTATTTTAGAATATGGCGCCTAAATTTTTTTTACTATGAGTAAAAAATAATGGAAGCATCGACTTCTAGCCTGTAGTGTCTTGGTTATTATAATTACTAGTTAATAATGATTCAGAGAGATTTTAATTTTTTAATAATCTTGTGGGCTGTGACGAGTGTTTAAAATGTTGCACCTTGGTCAGAATCAGAGTGGATTATTAGTTTCCGATGTTAAATTTGGGTAATTAAGTTTTGCTTATTGTGATTTATATTAATTGAAAGCACTTGAATTAGACTATCTTGACTTTATTTAACAGTTGTACACCTTGCAATAAATGATACTCTTGTTAAATAAAAAATGTATGTGATACTATAATATATTGTAATATTTATGATTTATAATGTGATGATTACTATAATTTCTTACGAATGAAAGCTTAACTGAAAGTGTTTGATAAAGAGGTTATGCATGACTTGAAAATCTTCTCTTAAACACCTCAGGCAAGAAAGAGTCTTATGGTTTTAATTCTATTTTTAACAGTAATTCTAAAAATAAATAGCTCTGAAATACCAGTTATTGCTTATATATATTATTTTGTCTGCAATTGATATATTATTATCAATTATATAAGAAATTATTCTTAATAAATTAATTTATTAGGATGCCAGGACTTATTTACACTAATAAATTAATCGAATGGAGAAGTAGGAAAAAATAATGCAACATGGGTTTGGGAACAAAAGAACTGCTAACATTCCCCCCCCCTTTAAAGTCATCATAATTAAAATGGAAATTTAATTCACTATAAAAAACTTTTTTTTTTGATGCGCATGAAGAAAGTAGATTAGAATTGAATCTAATCTTACTCTCTCGTGCTGCCATCTATTGTCGATCCTGTACTCATCTTTTATTACTTGTTTCCATTTCGAATATTATAGCGACATTTGAGTTCTGGTTCTAATGAAAAAATGAAGAATTTACAAGAGATGCCTATTGAGTAGAGTTGAGTTATACCAATTCGTTTTATTATTAGTAAAATAGTTTAACTACAATTATCCAATTTACATTTTGACAAAGTCAATAATGCTGCCATCTATTACAATTTTCAAAATCATTTTAAAGAAGTAGCAGAAAACTATTTTAACACTAAATTATTTAAAATAAACTAAGCACTTTATAAAAATCTCTTCGAAAATATATTAATTTGGAGCAGCCAGTAGAAAGAAAAGATTAAATAAAATCAAAGGGAAGGCTTTAAAAAATATTCAATGTATGTTTTTCAAGCTTTCGAAAGCATGACTCCATTTAAATTAATATGGAAACAAAAAGAAAATTCAATAAACCCTCATCACTTTCATTAAAAAAAAAATAAGTGGAATTTTTTCGGGCAGAATATTTTTTGTTTCAAAAGATACATTTGATTTATGATAATTAAAGGTCAATTACATAAAATTCAAAGCCAAAATGTATCAAATATAATCAAATGTACTTGTAGTATAACTTTTAATGAATTTTGTTTTTATAATGGTTCAAAAAATGAAACAACCAGACCTAAAAATGTCACATAATCACTGAACATACTTCTGTACCTTTGTAAAAATTCTAAGGTTTGTCTTAAGATTTCCATTAAACAAATTATTTCATGAATAGCATCATACTTAATGTTAATGGATATACAATATTTGGGCTCTCCATGTGTTACCTTAAGAACAAGTAATATAAAAAATATTTTTCTTAATGTTTATTCCTACTTAGGTCAACAAAGAAATTTTTTATTTTGGTTAATTAAATTTAATTAATGAATTAATATTTGAAAAAACCATTAACTTCAAATGTCATTCACTACAAGTTTTAAAAAATATCTATGAACTTGAGGGGCGCCATCTTTTGTAGTTATTGTAATTTTGCCAGAAATAACGCAGAATAAAAATTTAATTAATGAATTAATATTTGAAAAACTACATAAACATCAAGTGTCATCCATTACAAGTTTAAAAAAATGTATTTGTATTTCAGTGGATGAATAAAAGGTATTTTATTAAGGATTGAAAATTTGAACACAAGATATATAAAGAGAGTATGAACTAATAGCAGAAATTGAAAAAAAAAAAAGATGGACACAGCAAACGAGTGGTCATGGTTTTCGAATTTGTGGCCGACATTGCTTTGTTTCTAATTAACTTTTTTTTGTCAAAAACATGAGACAATGCTGTAAACAAGTAAAAAAAAAAAAATGGAGGGGGGTGTGTGTGGCTGAGAGATTTCACCCCACCACTGTTCTCTTAACCTGAAGTGACGGATTTAAACTTAATCAACAGTAAGACCAAATTTTAATGCTTCTTTTTTTGTTTTGACAAACTCAAGATGTCAGTATTAAAAGGGTAGAGTTATTTTTAAAAATAAATAATCGTGTAAGTAGTAAAATTTTGGCCATGAAAATTTTCAATCTAATATTTATTATCAATTTCTAGATATTCTGAGTATAGAATTAACTAGACGAAAGAAGAATACAAGCAGTTTCCGATAGCTTGACT
Source organism: Trichonephila clavata (assembly GCA_019973975.1). Classification (NCBI taxonomy): domain Eukaryota; kingdom Metazoa; phylum Arthropoda; class Arachnida; order Araneae; family Nephilidae; genus Trichonephila; species Trichonephila clavata. The sequence goes on from BMAO01007094.1 coordinate 7,105, forward strand.
TCTTCGATAATTTACCTGGGATTAATATGGATAAAGGAACAGAGCAAATGGCAAAGACGGTCGCAAAATATTCATACTATTTAGAAGTATTAAGTAATGTGTGTGCATTCACCTGCACTGTTACTTGGAACAATTACAAGAAAATAACACAGATTTAAGCTCCGCATCAAAAATAAATGAATTCTTTCACATTCACGTGATCTCTGCAATATCTATCCAAATATAGATATCACTTTACGTATTTATTTAAGTATTCCTGCAACAAAAATTGTTTTGTAAAAAGATCGTTTTCCATTCTGAAAAGAGTGAAAAATTATTTAAGTGCAAGTATGAAGCAAGATAGGCTCAATACAATTGCCCAATTGAAGCACAATTAGTTTTAAGAAAAGTATAAGAATATCATTAATACTTTCGCACGGATGAAAGCAAGAAACATTTATATTATATGATTACTTAGATAGATATGATATATTTTTTAATTAAAAGCAATTTATATTCTAAATTGTATGTTTAGTTGTTATACCACAAAAAAAAATTTAATTCATGCTTGAATTCAATACCAAAATTTAATCAATTCCATTATTACTATTCGTATTATTATTATTGTATATATAAGGGCATCAAAATTGACTTGGGTCTAGGGCGTCATCGAACTTAAATCCATCATTGCTGACTTGGGGCCTACTGACAATCTCCCATTTTGTGTGTTGAGCAGCTGTTTCAGACAAAAAAAATGTTTTGTGATTTTGATGACGTGAAAATTGCTTCTCAAGACTTTTTCATTATAATCCTTATGACTCTCTCTTTCACGACATAGGATTAATCTCCTAAGAGAAAATATGGTAAGAGGTCATAGGTACTAATAAGGAATATTCACAGACATGTGTCGTATATGTTTTGAGTTCCTTGCATTTCCTCCTCGGGATAAAAACGGACAAACAATTGCTTTTGTTATAGTATGCGATATTTTAGGTGTACTCACAGGCCTGCGTTTTCGCTTAGGCACGCTAGGCACATGCCTAGGGCGCAAAAAATTGAAGAGTGAGAAAAAGAAACAAATTTGAAATTACAGGTAATATACAACTCAACTTACGAATCAAGAGAGAAGCATTTCTACCCTCAAGAGAGTAAAGACTGAAATGAGATCTATGAAAAAAAGAAATGCTTAATAGTTTGATGCTGCTATGTACTCAAAATGATATTTACAATGGGTACTGATTACAATGATGTAATTAATGATTTTGCAATGATCAAAACTCTGAGAAAAAAACTTTGTTGTACAAATACATTGAGAGTGACTCAACAAAGAATAAGGATGTCTAAAAGTAAAATATAGTAAAACGATAAGCGAAGAAAAAGATGGGAATAAACAAGTTGAAAACATTTCATTCAATAACGTGTACTCTATGTTGTGATTGCAACCGATTTCATTAAAAAATTTACTGTACTAATTTACAAAAAGGGGGGGGGGGGTCCATGATGCCGTAAGGTAAGAAATGAACAAGAGTGGCAAAAACATGCCATTACTCTTTCCTTACGGCTGCCAGTCCAGGACATGGCGAGTCCATGGGTGGTGGATAACGGAAAAGACTCTCCAAAGAGCAAAAACAAGTAAAAGAATTAGAGTAAAGGGAAAATCCAACCTGAAACAAAACTGGCATGGTAAAAATTGAAGGAGGGGAAGGTGCTCTGAAAATTGTGGGGGATTCGGGGCGGGGGGGGTGTAACAATTTTTAAGTGCCTAGAGCGCCGATGAGGTTAAAAACGGCCCTGTATATTCATAGAAAATAACTCACGTTCTACGCGGAACTTGCATTAATAAAAAGAGAATATGATGCAGAAACATAATTAAGACAAAAGGATAACCTAAATTGCCGAAGAATAAATTGTCACATACTGAATAATACTTATAGAGAGAATTGGTTCGAAACATCATTATATTTTAATTACTGTTGATTAATCCCAATCTTTAGGAATCTCTTATAAAGATGCTTCGTGAACTTGATTGAAGCAATTTTTAAGAAGTGTACGCGAACTCTGCTGCTTCTCTCCTCTCCTCTTCTTTCTACTTAGCTTTTATGGATTACTGCACCTACCCGCACTAATTAAGCGTAACCACCATACAATTTTTGGTGCAAATGTTCTACCTGCAGCTACTTGTTTGTGAAGCTGTGGTCACGGTATTTTTTCTTTTTTGTGTGATGCAGAGCCCGACCTTACATTCAGAAGTAACAAATTGCTGAGGATTGTCTAGTTCAGGGGTGACCAACCCCCGGCATGCGTGCCTAAGTGTGACCCGGCGGAGTTGTAAAAGTGGCACGCGAAGGCTTATAGAAAAGTTTGAAAAAATAGTATTAACTAAAAAAATTTTACAATTTTATTCAAATGTGGTTATTTTAGTTTCAAAATCCCCCTCAAAATCTGGGTTAACATGTTGGGTGAATAAATATATTTTATTAGGAACATAAAAAACAAAAGTATCTCTCAAAAAAAGCTCATATGCATAAAAAACAACTTAATTTTGTAAGCATTTTCAAGAGTTAGTCCTAATATACATGATTGGGATAAAAAAGTACATTTCTAAAGCCAAATTAAGTAAGTACTGACAGTTTAATAATTATTTAGAATTAAATGCTTTAAATAACTTATTTTTATTTTATGCCTACCTTAACAGATTGAACCTGTAAAAAGATTATTAAGAATAGAACCTAAGTAGTGTATTTTTTTTTTTTTTTTTTGAGTATATTATTTTTAAATTTCCACTAAATAGACTTACATTAACAATGTACTATTTGCGTGAAAATCCCATAAGCTAATAAGTAACAATTGTTTCACCTTCTTTATTAATATTTGGAAAAAATTGGAAGTGGCATGCATAACTTTTTTTATTAGACAGTGGCACTCTTCCCAAAAAGGTTGGCCACCCCTGGTCTAGTTGAAGCAACTCTCACCGTTCTACAATATCGGAAGTTATGTCCAATATCGCATACAAGGGGGGGGGGGCAACAAACTCTGCCAAATACAATCATAGATTGAATTGAAAGCTTCTGGAAAAGATCGTTGGATGCCGAAGCTGATTGTAGCATTAAAAATGAAAACGATTCCAGGTAAAGTGAGAGTAAAATCTCATGTATATGACTACTATTAGAAGAAACTTGATTAAACACACCTATCGCCCAGTAGTAATATCAATAACACTTAAAACTTATGTGAAGGCTAAGCATTTTAAAGTGCTATAAAGCTTTGTCTAACGATTCGTGAATTAAAGTAAATGGTCCGAAAAATCCTCGTTCACATTTTTCTTTAGAATAAGATTTGCATGTTTCTGTAGAATTCTTCTCCAAGTATATTATCAGGATTATCATTTTCTGAAGCATAGAGAAGGATCTACCATCATTTCAGCAATAATCTTGTGGTTTTCTGTAGATCCAATCGTGGCCCTAGAAGGTTGAGTAGTAAGAAGGGTAATATGTTAACCCTATACGTGTATCCTATGATATAAGTATTATTTTCTAACAGATGTGTACAGTTTTGTAAAACTATTATGTTTCAATCCGTAGACTTAGATCTGCACAGGCATGGATGAGGGAGAACATACAGATAAAATCATATATCTTGGTAGACCATCCTAGTCCTTAGGCGTAAGTATTATTCAAAACACTTTGGTCAATCCTGGATAACATAATCCACAATCGATAAGTATCACCATTCTCTCTGTGGAAACTTTCATGACATCTGCATAAGAAATAATTTAATAATCCATTAAAAGCCAAACATAATTGAACAATAAATTAAAATTTCACAGATGCCTGATTGCCCTTTTCTGTCTTTCTCAAGTAACTTCTCTGATCTTGGCTTCTTTTATATATATATAATATATATATTATATAATTAAATTTATCTTGATGAGAAAATGACTATAGCTTGAATATTATAATAAGTTGAAATTATTTTAAATATTTTTATTTTTAATTTTTAATTTTTTTCCCCATCAAAACTTTGAGTATTTTAAATTTGTTGTGTTGTTGCTTATGCCACCTGATCGACAGTAACATCAGATCAAGGTTCACGAAATTCATCGCGGCTAAGGGCATCGCATTTTACACCTGAAGTTTAGCCTAAGCTTTTGAGCTCCCATGAAGGTGACAGTGCGATTTTGCTTGGTACAACACGATAGATGGCGACACTATTCGGACCCACTGATTTAACGAGCACGTTCTCCGTATATACTCGGCGGCATTTGGTGGCATCGGCATAGAACCCAGGCCTTCCGGTCTGGAGTCCAATGCTCTAACCACTAGGCTACCCACGGCCCTGTATTTTAAATTTAAAATGATGCAATACAAATCTTTCTATTTAAATTTAGAAATCTGTATAATTATTAAACAAAGCTGATATTAGGTTGAATTAAATGTTTTAATTTAAATGAAAGCATAAAGGCAACAAATATTCTAATTAGACTGTCCCACTCTGGTTCCAATCCCTGATGGGGGACTTCTATGACACAGGAATATAAAAATTAGTCCTATGGTATGATAGGTATAAGTGTCATAATTTCAATGATTTTCATAATGAGAAATAGCTAAAAGGTTTTTGTATCTGCTTCAATAAATGCTCCCAGTCAGCTATATTTTATTTCTCTTTACTGGAAGTGGGAAACATGACTTCTGCTTCCTCATATATCACATTATACACCTACGCATGCGCATTCAAAAAAGGTTTTTATTTTTAAAAAGAAAATCATCACATCACACACACAGAGAAACTAGAAGTATTATATATGGTATGTGTGTGCTGGGTCTGATTGAGCATAATTATTTTGAACCATGCGTATCATGGGCATAGCGGTGAAAACCTAAATTCTTTAGAAATTGCACAATAGCATGCATATATTATGAAATGCAGTGAAATTAAACCTTTCAACATTTTAATCTTTGCTCTGTATTTCGAAAAAATCTCTTTCTATTAATATAAAAAAGACTTTACCAAAGATCTCTTAGTTGAAATTATACTCAATAATGTTTCACCAATGCCCAAAACATTACCAATTTACAGTAAATGATTTACAAAAAAAAAAGTGACAGAATGCTTTTTTTATGCTTTGCCTTTATACCTTACTATTTTTTTTTGTTAAAAAATTATTTGTAATTAGAACTGAGGTTGATAAAATGCTGGGTCAAACATTTCACAAAGTTTCTTTGCTAGAGAAAAGTAAACTATTTTTATTCATGCAAATTATTATTCAGTGCATTGTTGAAATAAACTGATGTTCAAAATTAAGAGAATATGCACATTTTGTCGAATTTTATGAAAATATTTGAACGAAATAAAAAAAAATATTGTTCGAAACAGAGATGCATATCTTGTGTGAAGGCAGCCAGTTGATTAACAGAATTTATAAGAGCGCGTGCCAACATTTCGCATTTCGTTCGCTACCACACCTCGTTGAATTTCTTGGTGCCTTTTCTTCTTTTTTTGTTGCAGCATTTGGTTAAATTTAAATTTAAACAGTAAAAATGAGTAACCATCAACTTTCAGATGATTAAATGAGATGCAGCATTGTAGAAAGCAGGCTAGTCTTAAATCCAGATTTTTCGAGAATTTAATTTTAAGCCCAGAATCAGGTTCAACATATGGGGAAAATTTCAGGATACCGGATCAGTCGAGAGAAAGCTTGAGCAAGATCGTCCAAGAGCCACGAAGGCCAGAGATGGTTGCCATTTGTCCTTTATAGCGAGGCGTAACAAAGATACTACACGCTTCTCATCTCTCTTGTGAGGTGTATGCAGACAGAGAAATCAGAATTTCAAGGGTGATTGCTTCCAGAAGTCTTCATGAGAGAGTGCTATTTGCAAGAGGACCCGTTGTTTGCGTCCCTTTCAGTTCTGTGAACAGGAGAATCCTTTCAAAATGGTACAGAAATCATAGAACAGCATGTAACAATTGGTGACTTCTGTTCTGGGATTCACTGATGAAACCCGGTTCAGCCTAACCAGCGATTCTCACCGTTTTTTAATATGGAGAGAGCCAAGGCTTCGCTGCCTGTCCTCCAATGTCCCAGAATTAACCTTTACGGCAGCGGCTTGATGGTCTAAGCAGGCATTATGTTGGATGGCCGTACACTCCTCTATGTTTTTAAAAGAGGCACTGTGACTGCTGTGAGGTATAGGAATGAGGTCTTTGAGCCTTATGTTCAAATATAATCTTTATCAGGGATGCAGTTCACCCTATTTCACTTTAATGGAGGACAACGTGAGGCCATATAGGGCTCATCTGGTCGATGAATTTCTGGAAAGGAGGATATTCACTGGATGGATTGGTCAGTCCGATCTCCAAACCTCATCCCTATACAGCTTGCCTAGCATTCTCAGTGGAGGGCAACTGAAACTCTTAAACACCCTCCGAGAACCATGCGAAGCACAGGAACTTATAAATTCCCTTATTTTGAGAATAAAATCACGTAGCGAGGCTTATATATCTGTAAGAGGGGACCATACCTTCTAATACCCCCCCCCCTTTTGTTCCATTCTGCAGCTGCTGCTTCATACCTTTCGACTCCGATGTGTGTTAAGCATTATCATACTTGTGTATTATAACTGTTGAAGGGTTATTTCTTTTGCATTATATCAACCCTATGTACATACCAAATTTCATTAAAACATATTCAATAATTCTGAAAATTGCTCACATCTGAAAATTCTCTTAATTTTGAACACCAGCGTAATTTAAAATATAATATAAAAAAATCGAATGCTGTTGAAATACAATCGCACACAAACCCATGCTGCACATGTTTAGTAAAAAATCTTCCTCATAAAACTCGACCTTAAATATCACAAAACTAACTTGATCTCACCATGTCTTAATTCACGTTATGATTTCTCCATGTAACTGTACCCAAACTGAAAATAAAATAAGTAAAATAATTACGAACAAACAATTTTTGTACATCAATTTCGAGTACTAGCGTGTGTCGAATTATCATTCATTTTTTGAAAGCAAAAAAATTCCATCTTAAGCAAATTTATTTAAATTCATCCAATGATTGAATCGAGGGTCGGCCCCTCCCCCTTTCCGTAATTGCCATGAAGCCCGAAAAAGACAAGGTCGCATGTGGAAATGAATGCGAGTCGAGTTGGCGTAAGGCACACATGGTGTCTATCAGACGCTGTCGGGGTCAACCAGCGGAACGTCCTTCTCAGATCCGGCCTCTTCTCTCACAGCCCTGTCATCTGTGGATCTGGCTGTCATCATCTTCCTCATCTGTGGTAGTAAACAAAAGGAAGCTGAAGAAGTTTGTTTGGGAGATCCGCTTGCGCATTGCCAAAACAAATACTGGAATGCGATTTTAGAAAATTTTATTAAAAATGTGATAAATTCTTCTATATATCCAGAAAAGGATTACTATAACGTATTTAACAAAGATTATCATAATTAAAATTTATCTTCCATTTTTAACCAATAGTTGATCTAAATTTACAAAAAAATTATGGAGTCAACCTGCAAACAAAAACATGAGTTTTTAAAAATGTTTCTTGTAGATATTATAATTTATTTTCTATAATCTTTTTGCATTTTCCATGGGAAATAATTTATAACCTCCGATTAATTCAAAATTTATCCTTTACGTTGATAGAATTTATATAAAAATTACAAAATACACGTCTTGATTTTAAAAAAAGAAAGAAAAAAACGAATTTAATGCAGAATTTTATTTTTGGTTTTTGCTTAAATCGAGGTATAAAACTTAGAATATTATTTTAATTAACAATTTTTTTTATTTATTGACTTTTTATAGTTGTATTATTCTTAACTTTTTGATAAGGCCCAAATAAACCATAATTTTAAGAGTTATATATATATTATATATATACAGTGGCGCACACACACAAGAAGGGAGTCCTGGGGTCCGGACCCCTCCCCCCCAAAAGCCCTTGAATTTTTTTTCGATGGATTATAATTCTACGTATATAGTACGTAAAAATTTGTTTGTAATAATTAATTTTATGTAATTAATGCTAATTATTCATTTATTAATTAATTTTTACTGTTTTTTATTAATTAATTTTTTATTGTTTTTTGTTCCCGAAAATCGACAAAATTAGAAGAATATGCTGGGCGGCGTATTGAAGCATGGTACGGGAACAGTGGACTTTCGACCTTGGACCCCCCCCCCCCCTTGAAAAATTCCTGTGTGTGCTACTGTTTATATATATATTAAATCTAAAAAAAGTACTGTTTATCTGTCTGTTAATTAACATCATAAAATTTGTCTTGAATTTGAAAATAATTATTAAAATTTAATTTCTTATTTTTACACAATTTGATTTCCAAATATAAAATTGGTATAGTATTATTTATTTATTAACTTTTGTAATTAAAAAAAAAGAAAAAAAAAAGAATAACTTTAGTTATATAGTAAATTGATTAATAAATCCAAAGCGAGTAAAAAGTCAAAATATGCCAGCAAGAGTTTTGAAAAAGATAAAAATTTAATGAATATAATATCAGCACACCAGCACGCAAAGGTTCGAACAACCTAAAAGTGTATTTCATTTAGATTATCATTTAACAATAAGGCTATATAATTCAAGTATATTTCATCAAAACATATTGAAAAATACTAGGCTTAACGTATATATATTAGATAAAATTCGACTTGAAATTGAATTGAATTTAATACTAACACAAAAAACATAAATTATGCATTTAATAAACTGTAGTTGAAACTGTATTTTACACTTTGTAATTTGGCCCAAAATCTATTTCAAAAACAGTATCATAAACAATAAACAAACATAATGTATTTATAGCAACAGTACACTGCCCTGCCGATTACTGAACCCCTAAACACACCCCCAAAGAAACCAAAACTTCAAACAGACCAAGAGGGAAGTGATGGTGTGTTCCAGCATCACCCGACGCGATGCAATGACAAACGTGATGACATCCTCCCATCTTGAAGCGATAGGGCCACTGCCCGCTCGGGGGGTCACGGCAGCCTGGATCGCATTACACACTCAAACCCAGCAAGCGTGGGCGACAACTCCGATACCCGTACATAAGAATCTTTTTCCTTGGGACTCAGTCGCGGGATCCCACCAGAAAAGAGAATCCTCAGCGTCGAGGATTGTCATCTTTCGACCAGACGCTCGGCAACACACTTGGAGCTTATGAAGAGATAACAAGGGGTATCAGTTACCTTTTTTGACAGTATGAGGGCCCTCTGGGTTCTCTGTGCGCGCTTCTGGTGTGGACCGTGTTGGCAAAAGCTCAGGA
>BMAO01007095.1:0-32114 GCA_019973975.1 Trichonephila clavata
CTAATCAGCCTTACAAATGTTAATCTGAAATTGTCATTTCCCAAGAAGCATGCAAACCAAATGAAACAGAATTTCTTTAGTACTTTATCCAAATGTTATCCACACCAAAAGAAACATTCAGCTTCATTTTTTCATTAGATATTTTCTTCAAAATATGTGGGCATATATTCTGGTGTGGAAGTTATCGTAATTAAGTTGAAACTGGGAATAATCTCTTTCTAAGATTTCAGTGATTGCTTTGTTCTTTAAATTAAAGAATCAGGTGGGGTGAATTTTCAAAGCATTCGTTCTTTCTTTTCTGTGTGACTTCAAAACGAATTGGAAATTCAAATATGCAAAATCCTCTCTCAAGACAATACTTTATTAATGTGATTTTTAAAATTTCATTCATAAATTCTCTAAATTAATTTTTTCATTAACTGGTTTATCGTAGAAAGAAGAAAAGAAATATTTTTCATGCTTGCTCAAATGTTCCGACGGATGTAGGAAAAAATTCTACAGTTTTAAAAAATAACATAAGATTTGTAAATAATGTCCCCCATGTTATAAAATAATTAAGAAAAGAATACAACACTAAATGTAAAATTTCCCACGCCACAGGCCTGGGTTTCAAATCCCGGGCAGGGCAAGGTCGACTCAGCCTTTCAACTCTTCAGTGGGTCAATAAATTAGTACCAAGCTTGCTTGAGAACTAAACACTGGGGGTTTCGTGCCAGACTGACCACTTGACCGCAACATTTGCACATGCACCCTAGCACCTAAGGTTGTGTATACTGAGATAGGCACAGTAGGCCTTGGTCCTCATGGGCTGCTACGCCACGGAGTTTAATTCAGTTCAGTAAATATAAAATTATGACTATGAAGTTGCCCTATTTGATTTACAGTTTTTAAGAATTTCTTTTCAATTTGATCCTTTATCAATATTAGCAGTTTTTACTTCAATTTTTTATTTTTTCTTGTTTTATATAAACAAATTTAATAACATCTTTAAATTTTTTCCTACTTCCTGCCCCTCCCTTTGATCTGCAAATATGACATGAAATTCGTATCTTGAAAAATTAATTAAGGCATAAAACAATCTTGAGTTGTGCACGCACACAGTTCGCTCTCATCAGAATTTGAGTCGTAAAATGGAAAAAAATATTCTGAAGAAAAGGGCATTGGTTAAAACAATTGGGAATTATTTCGAAGGAATGCTTTATTTTTTTTACTTGATCAACAAAATGGTTTGAGATCAGTTGTACTCAACCTTTTTCTCTCCCCGAACCACCTACACATGACAGATTATTTCCGACACCACACAAGAGTGTGTGTGGGGGGGGGGGCGTCATATAAGACCAAGGCAACAGAAAAAGTTTAAAAAGTGCATAATAATTTATCAAAATACTGAAATGACTGTCAGCTTCAATTTTAATACTACATATACTCATATTATACTAAACGTCACCTGCATGGTGCTCAAAGCTACGGCTAATGACAGGCGCGCATTCAGGTCTTTGCCGCCGTGGGCTTCCACCTCACATCGTCGGACAGGGGACATTAGTAATAACAACAGCAACACTAACCTCTCTATAAAACACATACACACACAAAAATTGGTTTTGAGCATTTTTAATAAGTTATGGGGTAACTTCGAATTCCTTTCATCTATGATCACGCCCCTGTGTTTACATTCTACTTTCATACAAAGCTGTCGTGTACTTTATTTTTATTTTTTTCTTTTGACAAAATCTCATTTATTATAATTTTTTATAATAAGTTTTAAAGTTAAAAAATAAATATTATTTGCTTTTCATTCATTAGTTGTTTATAATCCTAAAGAACCATACGTCAATAGAACTTTCTATCCCTAAGCAAGTTCATCAAAAGTTTTTATGAGAGAATTTTAATTAATTTTTTACATCCAAAGTTATTGCCATACATATGGATTGCTTTTAAGTATTATTTTTCGGAAGCAGAAAAATATTTCTCTAAATTTCACTCTGAAAGAAGTTCTCAAAACTGTTTAATCAAATACATTCATTTGGGTCTCCGCACACAAATAAATCGAGATTAATGCAGAAGCTGTTAAATTAGTCATAAGGGAGGTTTCGTGTGGTCATGTTTCCATTTTTGTTTTACTAGACACGATTTCTTTTCTCTTTCAAGTTTAATATATTAAAATTACTTTCATTTTAAATGCAATAACCAAGATTTTTTCATTGCTTTATAATTTGCTGATAGGAATATTTCTCCACGGAGAGCACAGTTACGTAACCTTTGAGCCATCTATCCATTTTAGAGGCCATTCTCAAAATAAATCTTTGCTTTTCCATTCTAATCAAAGCAAACTATTATCAGACGATTATTCTGAAGTTTCCATAGTGTTATCTTAAAATGCAAACCCAGAAAATAATTTACAGCATTGTTTCCATTAAGTGCAAACGACCTTCTGTATATACGAGTACTTAAATGCTCAACACGTAAAGATCCGTTTTTAGTGCCTGCAAGAAAAGAAGATACACCTATCTTCACGTAGAGTGGTGTGGAAGTCCGGAATAAAAGGGACGTCATCTTCAGTAATTACGTAGTTGGAAGACACTTCCCTTTACGAAAAAACAAAACCATTATAACAATGAATTCCTACGGTTCTTTGTGTTTCGTGTTTCAAAAAAAGAAAGCACGAAAACATTTAAAATTATAATTTTTTTACGTGTTGCATACGTGAAAGTTAAAATAATAAAAACAATATAAAAAAAATTGAAAAAAAACTTTTATTCCTGATAAGATTTAAAACAATCTACAAGAGAGTGCTTATTGTACTTGTTTTTCGGCTTTAGATGGCCGCGGTGGCCAAGTGGTCTAGGCATCGGATCATGGCTAGCGTGTCATGAGTTCGATCCTAGTACCACTAAATATCCGCCGTGTAGGGGAGCGATGCACGTTAAATCTGTTGAGAGCTCAAACGTCCTCCCGTTGGTGTGGTGTGGTAGTTAGGAGAGGGGTGCCAGCTCAGGTGTCGTCCGCGTCACTTGACCAAGGTTCAAAATTACGCGGACCGTCGCCAAAAGCCATCGTGTTGCTAATCTGTGCGACGTTAATATTCTCTCACTCACTCACTTCGGCTTTAGATATAAACTTTAACCAGCTTGAAGAAAGAAGGAAATAAAAATTCAGCCATTTATAAAAATGTACCTATAGAATATTAATTTATGTATATATATATACATATTAAACAATTGTAGACTTTCTTATGTCTGGGAAACAGAAGATGCAATGGTCGCATGGCGTGGTGTGCAATTGAGTGGTTGTGACACCCTCGTCACCGCTTCGTAATTTTAAGTCTTACGGAAGTGAAAAACATTACAATTTTGAATTCCAAGTATAGTAAATTTTACATATTTTAGTTTTCAAATAAGTAAATAATTAAATTAAAACGACAACTTAATAAATACAATTTTTATAGAGCAATTTTTTTTTCAAATAAAAAGCAAATACAATAAAAGGATGTTCAAAAATTATTTACTTTTCGGAATATTTAAAATTAACTGTGTAAAGTGTAATATTTATTTACCGTATTAGAGAAAGTTTATGTATCCAGCGAGATATTCATATGCATTTACAATATCAAAAACCAGAACAGCTATTTACATATTCAACATCCGTAGATGGGTGTGGACTGATGTTTATTTTTTTTTTCGTTTTTTCTCTTTTAGCTTAGATATTTTGAATAAAAAGCGATAAAAAATTGAAGGATTTGTATTCGATATAAAAAATATCTCTTTAATCTAATCTATATTTACCACCACACCACATTAAGAAATACAGCAATACCTCGACCTGTGCTAATCCGGAGTTACGCGATTTTCAAATCTTGTCAATTTATCTTTTGTTTGAGAAAAAGAAGTTGGTAAAAAATTGATTGTATGATTGAAAATTTAGCCGATCTTGCCCGGCAAATAAATTTAGAAATTAATAGTAATTATGTTCAAAAATTGTTGGATTTCCACAGACAGGATCTGACAATTGACGAGCTCTTAGAAATGCATCAGCAAAAACAAAACAGTGAAGAAGTCCGAGTCTTTAGACCCATTTCAATCAGAAGATCGAATGACGGTTGGGAGTTTGACACAGGTCTCAGTTTGATTGAGAAAAAAAAAAGAATTATATATATATATATATATATATATATATTTATAACTTATAGAAAATATAAACTTGAATGATCGGCATATTTTTTCAACAAAACGAGGAATAAAAAAAATTGTTAGCATATTTATTACAAGGAAATTTTGTGGGAGAAAAATTTTTTTAAACCGGCAGACACTATTTTATTAGATTTTATGTGAAACCTTCTACAAAAAATAAATTTGGTTTGTGATTATGTATTTGTGTTAGCTGAGGTTTTTTATTAAACTGCTTTTGTCCATATTATTACTTTCTTTGGTCTCCCTTACTAACTAAAACTAATTTATTTGTATTTACATGCCAAATCATATCCCTCAGTCCTACCTATCGTGTAAGTTCGGTGCGTTACACTTGTTAAAAAGTAACCATGAGTGCTTTACCCAGATTAACAAACACATAATAAAGCCAGACATAACGAAGTTTATATGGGAGCGCCTTTATGACACTTGTGCACCTTTCAGCAATCAGATACGCTTCAATAAACTAACTTCAGTTTTTGTTTCACGATCATGTGGAAAAAAGAAATTATTTGAAATCTTAAACTCTGCTTTTTTTATCATTCATTTCGTGAAAACAGAGAGTCATTTCTCATCTGTAACTTGCTGTATTCTCAAAATATTTCTGTGAAAAAATGTTATCAATCCTAAACTGCACCCTCGTCTATACCAGCGTTTCTCAAACTGTGGGGCATGCCCCTATAGGGGACATGACAACTTGACAGGGGGGGACACGACCCTATTGAAAAGTCAAAAATAAAAAATTATTTAAGAAAATTATAAATTTAATGAAAAGAAGCAAAACACAAAATACATTCTGGCACACTTACATTGACATAATATATTTGTAAATGTATCAATAGTGCACTATGTATTTGATTATTAATTTATCAATACTAAGTTAAGAACATATTTAATAGTTACTAGTGGCTTCCATGGACTTGTCATATGCAAAATTTATTACTATCTTGTTAGCATGTGTAGTTTTTAATTAGAATCGTGATTTAAGCCTTATATATATATTTATGTCATAGTACATTATTTTTTCATTGTACATATTCTTATTGTTCAAAGGGGGTCGCGATGAAAATGATTGAAAATTGGGTCGTAGGCATTCGAAGTTTGAAAATTACTGCTCTACTAATTTTTGAGAAAAAATAAAAAAAATGATTTTTAACATATCTTTTGACGTTGGGAATTATTTTCTTTCGTAATTCTATTGTCTCTGCCTTGACTTAATAATTTATGTAACTAATTTTTCTTGCTGTGAACTTTATTGACTGATATTGAATCGTTTGATTTTTTAAGTTTTGTTGCTAAGGTTAGCATCTTTTTTTTATTATTATTGAATCTCGATGTGAGAGTTGTTCAATTGACTGTTAGAATTTGAATTTGAGATGTGTTTCTGACACGTAATAGAAAACTGCTGCTTTTATTGTATATTTCATTAGATTTAGATTGTAAAGATTTTTGTTTCATGTTTTCACGCGTACATTTATATTTTTGTTTGATACGTCCTAGTTTTAATTAAACAGTTTAATTTACTCCAAATGGATTATTTGCCCCCTATTTCGAACACTGAAACACCGAAACAAAAACAATAAATCGGTCGATGTTGGAGTTGTGCTCAGCCGGGAACAACGGCTACGGGGTCGTCTTTCCCACTGGAACGCGGTAAAAAAACATTTCATTTCATGATCATCTAAATAGAGCATGTATTTAGACAATCAGTTCAAAAGGTCACTTGACTTGTTGTTTCTAAAACCAAAAAATTGTAATAACTTATTTTTTTAACGAAGAAATATTTTTTTCATTACAAAGGGGGCTGGGATTGGTAGTTTTACCATTGCAGATCTAGTACATTCCCCAGGAGCTGGTATCATTTTTTAGTGTGGCACTTGTATAGGTAGATACCAGTTGCCACAATGTAGTTTTGATGCCCAGTTTTCTCCTCACAGGGAAGCATTTGAGCTCTGACGATGCGAAATGGTACTAGGAATTTGATTTTGCCGAGAGTACCCAAGCCAAACTGACATTGTAGAAATCTGCCACATTATCATTAGAGATGGACGCTGTCGAGTTTGTGCTTCATGAAAATCCGCCGACTTGGGCCAGGATCGCAGTGTGAAAGTGTGTTTGAAAAAGGTGTTTCAGAATATCTAAAACGAATAATAGAGTATCTCAAAGTACTTTCTATAGTCATTTGTGAAAGATTTAAGCAGCTTACACTTATAAAAATATCAATAACATAAATAGCTATTTTTAAAAATGTACACATTTACCTATTAAATATATTTGTGTTTACGTATAGTCAATATCTGTAGACGGGTGTTCCAAAATCTGCTTAAAATAAAATCCACTACTTTTCTCGAGGCGTAGTGTGGAAGTTTCCAGAGTGGAGGAGATGTCCTCGTCACGGAGTTGCGTCTTTAAATTTCTCTAATTTATCAACAACCAAAAAAGTAAATTTATTTCGAGATTTAACTAGAAACTTTAATCGCTTCACATGAGACTCAGATATTATGGAATATCGAGGTTTTGGCTCTGTTTGTAGTTGTTGATGCGCGGGAAAACATTGAACTACAAAAGAAGGACTCTCACGATGCATTGGCGTGAGACATGTTGTAGCCATACCACTCGCTACAGAACAGAGTGTGTTTTGCCATTTTCTAAACTTTTTGCAGGTAAGTTTTCAAACATTTTAACCCGGCCATACACAGATGTGGTTTGAACATTAAAATTAAGCATAATGTGCGCCAAAAGAGAGAATTGTACTTTGTCAAACTGTGGTCGCATTTTAGATGAGAATGTTTTGTCCTTCAGTTTTAAAGTTTCATTTTCCAAGATGAATTGTCGGGTATTAAGGAACACTAGGTACTCCATAATACTCGATTTAAATGTATAGTATTCCCCATAACCCGACAAAATATACTGAATAAAAATAAAGTTAAAGAAATGACTTTTGAGTATAATATTGATGACTAGTATTAATTGTATAAATAGTAATATACATTCATTTAAAACTACATCTTTTTAAAAGTTGAATATATTTGAATGGAAAAAACATAGTTTTTCTTATATTTGAAATTTGTTCTACAGTTTAGGCCAGGACACAGCAGTAAACGGCTTCAAAGCGATTGGTATTTAGCCAATCAACAGAAAAGTTTTTAAAGGCGAAAGTTTCATTGCTTCTACATTCACTGCTCCCAAGTCTCAGCCCAAGAGACCACTCAATGACCATGTTCCGCATTCGTCTACAAGCTCTGACTCACCTCAGTTCTGCTCTTCCAAGAGCCCTGACATGGTTATCCCTGATACATGTGTCAATGAATTTTGTCTTTCCTGTAGAGTTATCCCCATCACCTCCAAAAAAGTAGAAGAAATATAGAGGCAGAAAAGCTGGATCTATAATAAAGTATTTCCTTTATAAAAAGCGTTAGAGGATAAACTAAAAGAAAAGGACAAAAAGAAGGAACCATAGGCTACAAAACAATATTCAGAGACCTTTTGTTAAGTACTCTTACCTAAACCGACCTTCTAGACTTAAACCTAACAGAGATGCCTCCAGCGTTTTCAAGACAAAATTATTCCATTCTGACGTATTATCTGAAGTGGCGCACACAAGGGTGTCTTGAACAACCCCCCCCCCCAAGCCCTTGAGTATTTTTCGGTCGATGATAATTCTATATATAAACGTAAATTTTAATTAGTTACTTATAATTAACAATTTATTTCATTAATTAGTGCTAATTATTAATTCAATAATTTATTTTTTACTGTTTTTTGTTAACAAAATCGACAATATCAGAAGAATCAATTAGTGTTGTCTTGAGGTATGATACGAGTCGGGGGACTTTCGACCATGCCCCCCCCCCTTGAAAATTTTTTGTGTGAGCTGCTGATCATCTGCAATAGATTTCAGGAAATCAACTAAAGACAAACGTTGTTTTGCCAAATAAATTATTTCTGGTGAATATTTTCGTAGTCAAATAAAAAATAACTAACTCATTGTAAGTGTGTGGGGATGAGGTATATGACTGAAAGAGGAATGGAGTGCTGTGAAAAAGTAACAAAACACCAAACATTATTTTTTTAATTCTTTGTTCTTTTATTATTTTAACTAATAAATTTTAAATAACATCTCTGTCACAAATTATGACGATTGAAAAATAACATTTTCAGTCTCTTAGTGCAATGGAGTATACGATATTTTCAGTGAGTCCATTTTTAGCCAACACAAGCAAACTGGATGGTTTACCCGCGCGAGAACATGCCATGTATAATTGTCCGTGGGAAAAACACGGTGTGCCCAAATCTAAGCCTCAAACAGACAGCATTTAGCCTTGAGGCTTACTTGATTGTCATTGCGAATGCCAATCTAATTGGAAATTGAATCCGTTTGAATTCAATTGGCACATCTGTGAGGACAATAGGGATTCGTGGTAGTAATACATCTTCTCCTCGGAACTTGCCATTCAAAATGCTAGCTTTGACAACGTTTTCATCAATTTTAATGACTAATCGCGAAACCATTGCACAGCCGTGGTGGGTTCAAATTACGAAGCAAATTAACCGGAGATCCAACCTTCAGTTGTAAATGGTACGGTGGCATGTCTGGCAAATCCAAAAACTCTGCTGGATAATTTACAGCTTCGTTGGAATAGAAAACTGTATCCATAGATTTGTACAACATCAAGTCCCCTAGCAACAACTGTTGTATTTGAAATTCAAATCGTTGACGTTCACAATTTTTGC
Source organism: Trichonephila clavata (assembly GCA_019973975.1). Classification (NCBI taxonomy): domain Eukaryota; kingdom Metazoa; phylum Arthropoda; class Arachnida; order Araneae; family Nephilidae; genus Trichonephila; species Trichonephila clavata. The sequence goes on from BMAO01007095.1 coordinate 8,919, forward strand.
TGCCAAAATTGCCCTTTCTGCCAGCTACTCATAATTAAAATATTGTGTGTGTATATCGGAAAATATCTGGTCAATGAGAGAATTTTGCCAGTTAATGATTGTGCAAAAATCGTTCGGCAATTTTATGCATCCAGTATTTTCATGTACAGCTACTTTTCCATCACCGATATCTAACAGTTGTTCTGAGAATGTTTCAGCGGATGGATCTTGGAACATTGAATCTTCGAATTTGCTCTCCAGCTGGGTTTTTTTATCAGGATTAATGGCAATAGCGTGATTTTCACTTTGTAATTTGTGCATGCGTGATTTGAATAATTTCAACAATTCATTGTGCTCATTCAACAAAGTGTCCAGTTTACCGACAATGCGTCGGAAAAAAGTTAATTGAGGTTATTGTTGCTACAACGTGCATCCACGCGATTGGCGAGTGTGCTTTCGGAGTTCTCGTCGCCCATACAGTAAATTTGTAAAACTTTATGTGGTTCGTTTGGCAATGATAGTAATGAGCCCACTTTGTGATAAACTTGGCCTTTGATTTTGAATGTTGAATTAAATTGTTGACCATTTGCAGCATTATTTTAAACTATTTCCGTTGCTCCAAACGATGTCATTTGGAAACATGAATTGAATGTTCGAATTGACTTCAGGAACAGGTTAGAATCGGGATTCGTACCGATAAGTAAACGTTCAATGGTTCAGGTGGTGTTTCTATTTCCGGTAGTTGCATTTTTCCTGACGCGCAACATATCCCAGCTGGCTCATTTTTAAAATCAAGTGCATTACAATGTGGGCATTCCATTCAAACAATTTACTTCCTCTCCTCAGACCTGCTGAATATACGCATAAAATTTCATAAGAATCGGTCTAGCCGTTTCACTTATCTCGTGCCACTTATTTGAAATAAGGATAATGAAGTAAAAGCTATTAGGTTTCTCGCAAACATTTGATATTTTTGTTTTATAACCGGATACAATACATGAATTTTTGAATTGAAGATATGCACAAAAAAATGGGGGGGGGGGAAATAAACTTTTCACTCGCCATATTTGAGAATTTTTGATTTGTTATAGACACTTCTTTTGCTAATGTAACCCATGAGAAGGGTGATTTGGACGGTGGAACAGAGAAAAGTCACGCATCTGGCGCAAAACCAATTTTCGACGCCAAGCGAAACAGACAGGGGTAAAATAGTTACGCGTTTTAAGGTTTTTAAATAATATCTTTTCAACTAATTGAAATATCGGAATGAAAAACAGTTTACATCCTATTCTCAGATCTACTGAATTTACGCACAAAATTTCATAAGAATCGGCCCAGTCGTTTCGGAGGAGTTTGGCTACAAACACTGTGAAACGAGAATTTTATATATTAGATGAAAATTCGCGGTAAAGAAAGCCATACCGAAACAGAAAATGTCTCACGGTATTTACGTAACTATAATGATTTTATGAATGAAAATGAAAAAGAAGGAAAGAAACTAACCAACTCAAATCTGATCAAGTTCATAGTAAATTTTCTTAAAATTTTCTACCCTCAAACCTATCCAGATTTAGCAGAATTCGGTACAGTTATTGAAGGTGACGATGACACTGTCGATAGTAAAAAGGAATCGTCTCTTGAACAAAAATTAGAATTAGCGGTAACTAAAGGAGGTTATTAAGGTATTCGACTGGTTGCGACAACTTTTTTTTTTTTAAAAAAAAGGAGATATGGGGATTTTTTCAATATGTGTAGATTTCTTTTGTGCATTTTAAGAAAAATGTGCTAAAATTAAGAGGAGAAAAATAAATTATTATTACTAAAATAGGGAAAAAATAGGTAAAAATTGACAGAACTTACAAAAACAATTTTCCGTTAATTCTGTTAAAAACTTTTTTAGCAATCGCTGACCCCATTTGATTATTTTCAAAAAAATCACATTTCGAGAAAAACGCGTTTTAATGTATGACATCTTGTTTAAAGTGATGGCATCTGCTTTTACTAAAACACTTATAGTTTTTGTTCTAGTGAACGGAAAATGATAATCTTGGTGTTTTTATAAAGCTAATAAGATGGCCCGTAAAATAAAATCATAAAAAAAATTGTCAATTTTTGGCAATATTCCCAATTTTAGGGTAGTTGGATACCTTAGAATATATTTTGATTTTTCTACATTAAACGCAATAGACTCAAATCGTGGGATGTCAGAGTCACATGATAAGGATAACCTCGTCTTTTTAGCTAATCAGTTCAAAATCTCACGTGACGTCACCGTCACACGATAAAAGCAATCATGTGTTTCCAGGTAATCAGCTATACGCATTGTTATTACCAACTTTTTATCTTTTCCAGAAACTTTCTCCTAAAAAATAAAAAATTCTCAACACCAATAATGCACGTAGGTAGGAAAGAAGGGATTTTATTTAAAATTATATGCATAAAATAATATTTTTATAAATTTTAAAATCTTTTGAAGATTTTTTTCCCCATAACATTCGAACATTTTTACCTAATTATAAAATTTGAAGTCTTACCCAAGTTTTACAAATAGAACAAAAAGTACAATTAGTTCGTCTGTTTTGAATTCAAGGGAGAACACGTGTTTGTATTTATCACGTGACCGTCAAGAATTGAGCCCATTACCCAAGACTTCCTCAGGGATGATCGGCGAATGTTAAAGTTTTGGAGGGCGTCCATGACTTTCAGTTCCTTTTCCAAGTACGCCTCTTCGTTGTCCTTGGAGAACCGAATCTAGACACCTTTTGACCGGGTTGAGCCGATTTTGATGATGGGAACCTAGAAGGTTTTGCTGGTGATTCACGATGTTACCTAGTAATTGATGTTTTCCAAAGAGCCTTCTGCGTGTTTGAAGTGGATGTGAGTCTGCATAGGCGCAAAGGGAGAAACTCCAGACCGGAAGACATTCCCTGGAGCCGCGGTGGCAAGTTGAGCGAAAGAAAGAGCATAACTCCCTGAAAAACAATGATATTTTGAAAATTTAGAGGCTTGGTGAGTCTAGAGGGTGATTTTACGCCAAATACTGCCCGCCATGAGTTACTCTATTGTAGACATATTAGGTTAAATTTAGGTTTTATTAAATAGTGGAGAGAACGGTAATTCCCTAGGTAACTTAGTTCTGATTACATAATTTACACAGACTTAAAAACTTTGGATGCCTACGCAAGCCACGACTACGTTTCTTTAAGCTGATTCTAATACTTTTATAATTATTTTCGTACGACTGAACTTTTTTCACGTGAATCGCCAGTGTCAGGGTAACAAAGATATTGTATACACAAGGTGTGACATAAAAAAGCGAGACTCTGGTCCATTAAATCATTGTACTTACAGAATCGGTTCTCCGCGACAGTATCATCTTGAAAACAGTTCCCTTCAGCATTCACACACTTCTGCATTCAGTGCTGCCATTGCTGGTAATATTTCTGGAACGAAGTTTTCTTAAGGCCCTTTCAGGAGATTTTCCAATTTTGCCTGAACCTCTTCAACTGAGGTAAAATGGGTTCCCTTTACGCAAGATTTAACTGTAGAAAATTAAAAAAGGTGCATGGGACCAATTTAGGGTTTGCAATCCCGTGTCATATTTTCAATCTCGGGATTAGGATTAGACTATTTATTAGAAATACTTACATATTAGCATAGTTGAAATTGCATAATAAAATTGAAAATGTAAATAAAAATTGATAAAATATTATGTTAATGAAACAAACAAAAAAATAATTCATCATAAAAACAAATAAAAATTGTATATAATGAAATTTAAAAAATGGATAGAAGAAGTGCGTGAGATGACCAAAACAGTTGTCCACTCTTTTTTCAAGCTGCACACTTAAGTTTCGTTTTTCCCCCCTTTGTCTCACCTTGTTTAGTAAAAAGTGTTAAAACTTTGTTCTAAAGATATTTTCGTCGTCAATAAATGTCACGATTTAAAAGTGACTATGGAAATTAATATTTTGGAAAACCCGGTTTTGATTCAGAAGCAATTAATTTTACTCTTTATTTTTTTATAGATTTACCAACGAAGAGAGGCAGGTGTCAAAGTGGATGGAATATCTTAGCAAAATTTCCTTGTTTTCGAGAGAAGGAGATCATACAGTGAGAGGGATTGCATTTCATCTGCTTTGTCTCAGAACCCTACGACTAATTGAAGGAAGTATCTTTGCAACTTTTCTATCTTACTTGCAACGAAAAAAATTTGCATCTTCAATTCTGTAGTCATAGAATTTTGATGAACATAGTTAGGTGTAAAATGGTTGGATTCTAGATAAAATTATTAGTTTTCGAAACCTGGAATAAGAAACTCGGAAACTTCCTTTGCAGAGCTTCAAAGGTCCCTGTTATTAGTAAAAAAGGGTAATGATCTCATTGAAAGAGAAGAGAAGAAATTTCATGATAAGATTTGGAAACTGCTATGGAAACTTTCAGAAGTCTTCCAAGCAATAAACCAGCATTACAAAAAATTCTCATCATCATCAAACAGAGAAAACTCGACATACTATAATATAAGAAATGAAATTTAAAGTAAAATGGATGGAACACTACAATGGGAAACGATCAGATTGAAGACGAAAACACACCTGAATCTACGTAAAGATGTAAAAAAGAAAATGAATGAGATAAAAAATAAAAAACACAGAAGAGGAGAAAAACACTTCGAGGTGTAAACACGCGGTTGTTGAGGTGAAGACAAGCAAAATGACGGTACTTAAGTGGGAAGAAGAGGAGAGACACTTCCTCACCATTTGAATCCGAGTTTACAAGTGGGATGATAGTTTTGTGATGTAAAAGAAATTTACAACAATGATCCAAGTATGTTATTTATATCTTCTCTTGCTTCATCTGTTTGATCAGAAATTTAGGTACTAATTTTTTAATTCTTTTTACATAATACTTTCACTATTCCATTAAAGTATTAAACTACCATAAAATCGTGAATTTTGCCAAAATTTGGCAAATTTTCTTATGATTTTATTTTATAAATCTTCTTATTAGCTTTATAAAAATACCAAGTTTATTATTTTCCGTTCACTTGAACAATAACTACAAGTGTTTTAGTGAAAGCAGATGCCATTACTTTATGCAAGATGCCATACTTTAACGCGTTTTACTCGAAATGCATTTTTTTTTTTGAAAAAACTCAAACGGGGACGGGATTTGCTCAAAAAGTTTTGAAAATAGTTAACTGATATTTTTTGTCTATGTTCTGTATAATAGTAGAAGTGTTTTGACCTTAGGATTTATCAATCACTGTTTTATTACAAAATTTGCAGTCTCTTATGTTAATATAATCCCCGTTGTTTTAAGCAATTTCATATAATAACTAAGATAAAGTGCTCTAGTTTTTGTAAAAGTTGAAATATCTATTATCCTGAAGATCATTTAAAAAATGAATAACATAGCAACACATCAGAATTGAAAATTTGTTCATAAACTTTTGGTGCAGAATAGGCTTCGTTTATGCTATATTTTGTAAATGTTTACCCATTTTTTCCCAATTTAGTGATAATAATTTCTGTTAGTCTTCTTAATTTTACCATATTTTTTATTAAAATGTACTAAACAAATCTAAAAACTTCAAAAAATCTCCATACCTCCATTTTTTTAAAAAAAAAGTTGTGGCAATTAGTCGGATACCTTAATGTGTTACTATTATTACCAGTTGAAATACTCTGCAATGCATTAAGATATCTCTGCACAATATATCTGTTTTCAATAATTGTTTAATACTTTATTTGGCAATGGTCGTGTTTTTGTTATATTCTTTCAGTCTTGTCAATTTTTTTGAAAAATCCATTTTGAAATTTTAATCGTGCGTTTTCACTGGCATTTAGTGAAATTTAATTATTTTTGCGCAATATTTGATCTGTTTTAATTTTATATAATACTTCTTGTCTTTGCATTTCAACGGACATTTAATTTAGTTTCATTTTAATTTAAGCCAAAACTATTTATTTATTCAGTGTGCAATTCTTTTTCAAATAAGGTTTAAAGTAAAAACTTGCTTAATTTTATTGGGGACCGAATGCTTTAAAAATAAACATTTTCATTTCTTTTTGATCTAATTTTATTAGTAATTCGATATAATGCTGATTCACTCATTACTTAGTATGCATTTAACAATATTTTTTTTAAAAAAATTATATGTGTTGTTTAAAACTATTTTTGCAAAAATATTTCCCGAACAGGTATTGGGCATTATATTAGTGTTTTAATTCTACTAATGTCTGTATTTTCTGCTTGTCATCAAAATGCATGCCATAGAATTTGGTATATCCAATATATGATATCCCATATCAAAATAAATTATCATCAACAAAAAATACTATTTTCTACGAATAAATATTTCAGATTTCAAAGATACACTACCTGGCCAAAAGTATCCGGACACCCAGTGGTATGGACTTAGAGCGTCCTGAAGCACATATTAATAGGATGTTGGTCCCCCTTTTGCATGGATGACAGCCTGCATACGTTTGGGAACACTTTCCATCAATTTTTGATAGGTGACCATAGGAATAGCCAACCAGGCGTCCATCACAGTTGAAGCGAGTGCTTGCAGTGAGGATGGTCGATTTGGCTGGCTACGTAATATGAGCTCTAATTCGTCCCAAAGGTGTTCTATGGGACTTAGATTGGGGCTCTGAGAAGGCCAGTCCAGTTTTTGAACACCCATTTCGTCACACCACGTCTGTGCAAGCCTCGATGTGTGAATGGAGCAGTTATCCTGCTGGAAGAGAAATGGGCCTTCCCCGAAATATTGCCATAAATTTGGGAGTGCAGCATTGTCCAGAATGTCCACATACATCTCAGAGTTCATGTTTCCAATCACAGCAACTAACGGACCCAGGCCAAACCACGAGAAACACCCCCACATCATTATGCTTCCATCACCAAACTTAACAGTCGGCACATTGCTGTCACTAAAGAAACGTTCGCCGGGCATCCGCCAGACCCAGACGCGTCCATCCGACTGCCAGACTGTAAAGCGAGATTCATCATTCCAAAGAACAGTTTTCCACATGTCCACAGTCCAATGACGGCGAGCTCTACACCATTGCAATCGATGCTTCGCATTCTGTGGAGTGATTCTTGGCTTGTGAGCGGCTGCACGACTATGGAATCCCAAGTTTTTTAACTCTCGACGGACATTCCTGCTGCTAACACTAATTCCTGATGAACTTTGGAACTCGTGAGAAATTTCAACCAACGAGGACTTGCGATTTTGTTTCACTACCCTTTTCAGAGTTCTGCGGCTGCGTTCACCAAGTATTTTAGACCTACCGGTTCGTTTTTCTGCCGTTTCAATGCCTCGACGTTTCCACTTCACAATTACATCACTCACAGTAGATTTAGGCTTCTGTAGAATGTCCGCAATCTCACGAACTGATTTCCCACAAAGGTGGCATCCTACTATACTGCCACGATCAAACTCACTAAGTTCCTTTGACTTACTCATTGCCTCACAAACGCATAAATACAATCTGACAAACTACTACCAACACTTTTATAGCTTTCAATTACGTATCAAATTGCGTCACTCGCCAGAACCACTTTTTAAGGGGTGTCCGGATACTTTTGGCCAGATAGTATATTCTGTGATTGTATAAATACTATTTATCCGGACAATATTTTTCTTTGAAAATTTATTTAAATTTGTCATGTCACACTTTGTGAGATAAACATATATTAATAAATAATAACAGTTTAAAATTTGTTTTTCGAAACCATGTGAAAAAATTTAATGAAAAAAATTTAAAAATTTCGCAAAAAAAAAAAAAAAAAATACAAAATAATAATGAATGTTTGTTGTGTTCATAAAATAATCTTCAATGTCTACAAATCGTTTGAAATTTTATTTTTCTTATGTAGCATTTCATAGAAAATGTATTTTCTTAAATAAAGATATTTTATAAGAAAATAAATCCTATTTGTTTAGTGTTTCATAATTTGACAAAGCTTGGCTTAGAAAATTCTTTTTCAGAAATTGAGATTTTAGTCTTCATAGACTTACTTGTAAACTATTTCTATCACTGTTTCTCAATTCTTACTATTAGTTCACAATCTCTATATATTTATTTATACATATATATTTATCTTATTCAAGTTTTCAATCGTTTGTAATGTTCTTTCTATTCATCCAATCAAGTACAATTAAATTTTTTAAAACTTGTAGTGGATGACACTTAGAGTTAATACAGTTTTTTTTAAAACTATTAATTCATTAATTACCGGTTAATTAATTAAATTAAATTAATTACTGGTTTTCGACGTCAACTTAGATTTATCTCCATTCTTGTAACAATGTAACTGATAAAACGAAGAAAATATTTGGCGTCGAAAATTGGTTTTTCAGCCAAACTAGTCAAACCAGGTGTACATTGTTACAATAATGCAAACAAATCATGCTTTTTTTTTTCAATTCCTACTATTAGTTCGCTCTGCCCTCTACCTATGTATATATATGTATATTTATTTATTTATGTATATACATATATATATATATATATATATATATATATGCACTTCCAATTTGAAAAATGTTTTAAAAAATGTAAAGCATGTTTTTACGTGCTTTTCAAACCAAAAATCCCATTTAGAAAAAAATTACAAAAATTAACTTTTTATACGGTCCCCAGGTCCTATCACTTATATTTAGAAAAAGATGCAGTACACAAAAACAAAGTAAACACAAAAAGTTTCATTTTATTACGATAAAAACTGACCGAGTTATGCCTACATAAATTTGAAGCAACCGAGTTGCTCAGAAAAGGGGGTCGTATATAAATTGAGAGTTTAGAGAACAGTAATTCAATATCTACAGAAAGAGCAAAAGAAAAACATCATAGTTATTTTTAAACATATAATTAAACATCATAGATTGACAATTTGCATTGCTGTATGGCAAACAATAAAAATTTACAACTTGTACCGAAAAGATTAAAACAGATTGTTTTAACAAGTAGCAGCTAAATAATACAGGATTTTCCGTTCAAATTATAGCATAATGTGGAACGATGTGCCAATCATAATAATATCAGAATGACCAAATTAACTTAATTAATGGTGAATGGACGAGGTGTGGCACTATACAAGGGGATACGTCTATGACAATTCCCAGTTTTATACATGCGTTGAACAGCACGGGCAATTGTACAATAAGATGGATGTCTTCGAGTGGGAAATTTAATGGTATAAAGTCTTGCCGCCTCTCTCTTATTTCGATTACACTGCCCATAAAACAGTACCATTTCGCAGTATTCTTCATTTGTATACATCTCATTCTCCCGTACTAGAATTCGTAATATTAGAATACGACTGTATGCAAATGCAAGGAACTGCACAATAGATTTTTAACGTTCGTCATGATCAGCAAAAACGCAGCAAATCAGACTGAAGCCACTGCATATAAGTGTATTTTTTGGAACTGCTTTTGAAATGATTTCTTCGTCCAAAATATTTTATTTTTTCTATGTTTTACACGTACACAGAATAAATTTGATTTCTTAAGGTCTCAATTGTTGTATTGTTAACGTATGCTTTTAAATTTAAAAATGATTTGCATAAAAGTGACGTGCAAGAGCGAAAGTTTCCTGGCAGAGTTCCAACTAATTTCACTTTGGAGACGGCCCCTTACTAGCTTCTTGAAAATGGCCGAGAAAATGGAGAAAATATGTGTTTTTTAAAGTTCCATAACTCGGCCGGTTTTTATCATAACAAAATGAAACTTTTTGTGTTTACTTTGTTTTTGTGTATTGCATCTTTTCCTAAATATAAGTGATAGGACCTGGGGACCGTATAAAAAATTAATTTTTGTAATTTTTTTCTAAATAGTTTTTTTTTTGGTTCAAAAAGCACGTAAAAACATTCTTTACCTGTTTTAAAACATTTTTCAAATTGGAAGTGCATATCTAAACCGAACTGTTCGGGCATTAGCTATTGGGTCACATTAAGGCTGGACATCCTGTATATATATATGAAGAGTTCAAATTTTCAGTCGTTAAGGGGTATCGGAACGCTCTATACTGATAATGTTAAAAAGGGCTTTTTCAATGTACCTTTTCTAAAAACCTGTTGGAAATACAATCCCCAAATTTTTTCTGCACGTTAAGCATACATCTAGTATCATACTGAAATGAGCTTTTTATTGAAATTTCCATTAGTTTTTCTTTAAAATTTTTTTATTTCATGTACAGTGAGAAAACAGTGTTTTTCGACAGAAAAAAAATTATTAAAAAACATGTATACAAAATTTTGCTAAAAGCTCATTTCAGTACATACTAGAATATATAAAGAATGTGTCATGTAAGTTTTGTTGACATCAGATATATACTTTCGGAGAAAAGGTACATCGAACCTTCAAAAGTGACATTTTGAGAAAAACACATTTTTATAAATAAAGTTACTTTATCAAAACATTCCAGCTCCATATTCCAAATTTTCAGCATTTTTTAAATTTTCATCTTCTTGTTTCATTCTTTTAAGTCTTTTTACTTTTCTAGTCTCCTTAGTTTTCTGTAAATTGGCATATCTTACCCTTGTACTGCTCTCTTTGTCGAGATGTTCCATGCAGCATGTCGCATAATATCCTCGCTCTATGTTAAGTTTTTTAAAAAAATATCCAGCTTTGTTGCATTCTCTTTATTAAAGGATGCAATAGCATCATATGTACCAAAGGAAAGTGTTTCTATGTGCACAAATGTCTTTTTGGGGACACGAGACCAAATAACATTATTAATGCTTTCATTCGGATTCTGCGTGTTTCCATGCAAGCACTTTTTCAATAATTCTGGATCCGAAAGGTCCCTAAAAATAGGCCTAATGGCTTCAACAACAGCAACTGGAAGTTTATGTTTGTGGAGATAAAGTTTATTTTCCAATTGAGCCTTCTTACACTGACACCATGTGTCAAGACCTGATGGACAAAATCCATGCTGTAGATTTTTATCCGTAGATATTTTGTGAAGAAATATTGCCCATACAGCTTGTTTCATACACTTTACATTTGATAAATTTTTTCGAATGGCAAGACCATAATATGTTTGCAATTGATCAATAGTTGCTTCTGTTAATCTATTTTTGTCACATAATGCTTTGCCATCTGATAATTTTTGCCCCCTCATTTTTGCTTTGAAACGTCGGAGGCGAGATCCCATCCGTTTCATAATATGCCCTAAAGAAATTTTAAAAAATGACGTCAAACTTCAAGCTGACCCAAGAGGAAATGCAATATTTACCTTTTTTCTGTCCATTTAAATCGGTGACTCGCGTTTAGACGATTCTTTAAAAACAAAATTTTAGCACTTCTAATTAAGCTAGAGATAAAAATGAGGTATTTTTGGAAAGGTAATGAGCTGAAGAATTTAAAAATGCAATAACCTGAAATTCACCTTTTAAAAATTACCTTTCCAACTCCCCTTAATAAAATACTTTCTATTCATCTGCGGCGGTGTCCATCAAAGACCCATTTCCCATCGGGAACGAGTGACGTCTTGACGGTCAAGCAGTTTCTCGTGGGAAAGTATCCCAGGGTGAACACCCCGGCGCTGATGTCCTAAGGGAAATCAACCTTTGACCTTTCTTGATCTCGCCGACAGTAAGGGCTGGCGCGGTTCCCACGCCAAGCTGCAGTGTCAAAGTACACCTCACGAAGGGGGACTTTGGACCAATAGAAGAACGGTTTCACCGAATACGTCCAAACAGAAGTTACTACACATCACGTGTCACTTTCGTGGGCGGGACGTATTCCACCTTGAAAGAGACTCTGGAATCCCGAAAGGAGAGCGACACCAATGCAGAGACATGATGTAACTTCAACAGTATCTCCAATTCCAGCCAGCACCTGCGCCCCAGCATTTTTCCAGCTCTCGTTTAACGCAGCCTTCATCAGGAGCAAAATACCGGTGCCACGGCATAACCCCCGCGGTACATCCATTCAAAGCAGGAATTGACTTAAGAATTTTTTTTATATTACTTGTTTTGTTTAGATCCATTTTTAGGATACATTCAAATGCTCAGAAACATAGTTTATTTGGTATCAATACATTTGAAAAAAGGGAAATAACGTTTATTTACTTTATATTTTTTATTTGTTTTACGTTAATTTATTACTTTGATATTTTGTCTATTTCAGAAAATATCGATTATTATGATTTTTTTATTTACTTTTTGCGATTGAACTTCTATTTTAGATCCTCCCATTCAGTATGTATCTGCCGTAAAAGTGGTAATAAAACTGAGTGAAACTGTTGTGAACAAAAGTATTTTTATGAAAAATGGAATACGGAGTATTTTTACTGGGGCGTAAAAGATGAAATAATCTGCTGGATATGTAACAAACTTTTATAGAGGAATATTATTGAAGTTTTACAGTTTTATTACAGAAATCCCTACTAAAACTTTGCTCTATGAACAACATAATACCCCGATTGTATATTAAACAAAACTGCTGCTATTTATATACAGCTGCTTGTCTTATTTTTACTTTTAAGAAACCACGGATAAAAACATATTTGTCATTCTGGTCGAAATTCAAAATCTTCATTGAATAGCAAACGATTATAGGAATAAATTGAAATGTTGAATGTACTGTGACGGGTCTATCCGCGTTAATTTCCAAACTAATCCTCTTGGGTAACTTTGGGGCTAGCATTTATTCTATTTCACAGCCTCTTCGGGAAAAACACGAGATAGTTATATGCTAATTAGTTCGACTATATAAAGTCTAGATTTCGTAAGAGCGAGAGAGAGAAGGAATTGCCAAACTAAATGTAAGTATCGTCTACAGATCACTTCAACGAGCTTTGCGCGTATTTGGTAGTATTATAGTAAAGTACTAGATTAAATCATTAAAGGAATCAAAACAATTAGATTTAGTACGAACCTGAAGTTGGCAAGAGTTCGTCTCCTTGTCAATTCTGATAGTTGACATTACTTAGACGGGAATATTAGATTTGAATGTTAGATTTGAGTATTAGATTTGAGTATCAGGATTAATCTAGGTATTAAAGAATCACTCCAAGGTTTCCACTTATAAATTGAACTTGTGCTTGTTAATTGTGTTTGTCTGTCTTCAATAAATAATTACTGTTATGGCTTTTGTTGGTGATGATATGTTTCCTCCTACACCAGGCGCGTCGGGCAATGTGAACTCAGTCCAAGATAGGACTGGGCCACGACAGTACAATGTGACAGTACAATGTGTGATGTGAAAAAAATCCCAACACCAAGCAAAAGTATTGTAGTGTAATGAAATTTCGGCAATACATTTGTGTGTGTGTTTCAAGGTAATGATTCAAGTTTCAAGATCACAAGTAAACGAAAGCGCGAAAAGAGCCATTCCAAAGGTGAAATAATGGAACCTTAATAACCGGTGTGACTGCCAAAATTTTGAATGCTGGCATGCGAACGTATAGCTGTTGAACATTGTGAGCGGAATTTCAGTGTTTGTAGCTCACGGTGGGTCAATACAAGGCTAGTTAAAGCTGATTGTGGATGGTGCTAGATTTGTTGTTCAATGTCCAAATGCTCTCGATTAGATTAAGATCTAGTGATTTACCTGGGCAAGGTTTCTGATCTATATAGGTAAGGTACGTCGGCATTCTGTTGAACATGTTAGGTAACAACAGCGTTATGAGGTCCCGTGATATCCTTTGGAAAAAGCTCCCTTTAATTCTGTTCATAAATATCTGCAAAAGAGAATAAATCGATAGACTGACATACAGATTTGCAGTCAGATTGGTGCGTGAGACAATCACGAGAGTGCATTGGCTATCAAAAGAAATTACTCTCCTTTATATAACGTCAGTTGTAGAACCCTTGTTTTTAGGCCACAAACACGTTGATTACAGGTGCTTCCTTGGCCTTCCTCTAACCACTAATGTAACTAGTTCTCAGTGGTACCCTATATCAAAATTACTTCCGGGGCCCTTCTTGGAGGCTCCTTAACATTGTACGCTTTTTTACACATGTTGGGCTCCCTGTAGCTTAGAGGCACCGTATCATTGATACGGCGATAGTTACGCCCCTGAATCTAACCAACACATGGCCATCACTGGCATCAAGGCAGAACCGGCATTCATCAAGAAACACACAGAGAGAGAGAGAGAGAGATCTCCATTCCCTTATCAAATTTCTACCTTGAAACCACTAACTCGAAAATGGTGGTATTTTTTTCTGGCAATGGAATGAATGCTATGGTTCATCTGGCTCTGAGCTTTCATTGAAGTAACTAATTTGCAACAGTTCTTGTAGTCACTATACTGCCAACAGCAGCTCAAATTTCTTTGAGGATGCAGTACAATGCACTACAGCCAAACACCAAACACGGAGGTCATCTGTCTCAGTAGTGACCTGTGGCCATCCGGAACTCTATCTTCTTGAGGCAGTGTTTTCCTCAGACCTCTGATGCCAACAATCGCGCACAGTGGGTATATCCCAGCCAAATCTATGTGCAATATCGTGGAAAGAGAATTCATCTTCTCTTAGTCATTACTGAACCTCGTTCAAAGTTAGCTGCAGATTATGCTTTCCTCGACTTCTTAAAGGCATTCTGGACAAACATAAACTCATTAGGTCAAATTTAAACGATAAAATAACTTTCACTAATTTTTTTTCCACCGCTTATTTAAAGCAAACCAGATCTGCATGTTCATAGTAACACTACTAGCACCACACCTCTGCTCCGAGAGCGAAATTTAAACAGGCGTCATCTATCATGAGTATAAATACGCATATCAAATTTCTTTTATCTAATGCGACTCGTTCTGGGTGTTGAAATTTTTTTTTAATCACAGTAAATTACGGCAACCCATAATTTTTTAAATTTTACAAAGCTCACATTTCATTTAAAGCAAGTTTTCGTACATTTAATCACAATTTAATGGCCCTGTATAACAAATTCATTTAACAATCGCTTGGGGCTTAAAGAGTCTGTTAATTAATTTCTGCATCAAGTGAGGAATCATGTTCATTATTGATTGTTTGCGGTGAATACCTCTGTTCAAAAGTCATATGAGAAGTTAAAATATTAATTACATGATTTCTAAAACTATTGGACATCGGTTTGAAAGTTAGGAGAGTCATTGTGTGAAGTAGAGGTTGATCTTTTCATCTGACATTGATTCGAAATTAAGAGTTCCTTCGCTATTAGCACTTTATTCAATGAAAACAAAACATGCTTTTGAAAATAATACATTCAAATGTTAAAAGTTAAAAAATTTTAATACAAATAAATTATTTTTAAGAAATTAAAATAAAACATTGCCAAGTTATTCGTATAATAATATGTCTTTTTTCTGTTGAGTCTCGCATGCCTTTCCCTTAAACTAACCTTTGGGCTCTCTCAATAAAGTTGTTTGATGTGACAACCTTTCATTGTGAAGGATATCCTGCAATTAGGCATCTCTATATAAAAAAATCCGAAGTGAGGAAGAGAAAGCGTACAGAGGAATATAATCAGAATATACTATGAAGTATCATTCGATGTAAACAATGTGATAAGTGAAAGTGATTAACTATCTCACATAGAGTGACTGACCCTCGGCTGGGTGGCGTAGTTGGCTTGTCATTGGCGCAAGTTTGCGGATTCGACCACAGCCTAAGTGGGTGAAATTTCATAATGCAGAAAATTGAGTGTCCATGGTGTAAGATTATGCGACATGTAAGGAATCCCTTGAGTGACTGTTTGTGTTGGGTGCTCTTGGCGTAATTAAATTCCCAAGTATGGTTTCGCATTGTCAGAGCTCAGGTGCCTCCCTCTGGGGAGTAAACTGGGCATCAAAATTATTTGCGGTGATCGATATTCCATTTATATGGTGCCACTCTAAAAAGAAATACCAGCTTCCGGGAACTGTACTAGATCTGGAGCTTTGCCACATTTTGCGATTATTCCCTCACGGGAATATTCGCCAAATCTGGCAATGTGTTTTCCGGATTCTTCACATTTCCGGCAATAAAAAAATTATGACGTCATTAATTGAAATAAAAACTATCCTATGTTTTAAGTTGGACGAAATGACACACAGTATGCAAAATTATATTATGATCGGTTGAGTAGTTTTGGAGTCCATTGTGGACAAACACTGTGACACGTAATTTTTATATATAAAGATAGCAGCACACCAACCTCCTTCAAAGAGTTAGGCTCTAATAAGTAAATCATTCCACAAGTACGAGTATTTTTTTGATATTTGGTTTAAGAAGAAATGTGTTTATCTTAAAGTCTACATGATGTCCTATTATGGCTTTATTTCGACGATATACTAAAGATCTTATTTACCCCAGTTCTATTTTTAAGGAAACATACCATTCATAACAAAACCAAAGATTTAACTCTAATAAAAATAAAAATTACCTTCTTAAAGAATGGTATCAGGAATGAGTTTATTATCAAAACATAAATCATTATGACTAAATATTCTTATCATATTATATCTTCTATTAAATTAGATAGAAGAATTTTTACGATATGTTCTTATAACATGTAATTATTTAAATATATAACAATTACTTAGATTTTTAAATCTTGCGACCTAAATTATGTATAGCGGCATTCTACAATAAAATATGATTGAAAAACCAGCGAAGAATTTCAGTTGGCTATGATTCTCTCATGAATTTTGTTAGACAATGAGAACATTTTTTTATGTATTGTTATGGGTTTATGTTATGATTGTTTCTCGTACTCACTATATAATTTCAATCTGATTACATAAGAAATATTCACAATTCTATTTTTGAAATCAAAGGTTCCAATAGTGATTTTATTTTTATGTAAGGTAATTATGAGCAAAAGAGAACCTTTAAAATAACTTTGAGTTCCAACTTTCATAACTTCATCGAGTAACTGGTTCAAATTAAAAATTTTTTTATCAATTTCTAAAGTTGTTTCCATGAAAAATTCAATTTTAAACTTATTTTTAAACATTTTAAGTTAGTTTCTTAAAGTTTTCCCATTTTTTAAAAGTTTTTATTAGTTTATTCTTTGCAATTTCAAGTATTTGCAATGATATGGGAAATAATACTCTAAAATGTTTCAAAACGACTTGAAAGGAGCTTTTAAAGCTGAAAAAAGTAACATTAGATACCAAAATATTTATTATTATTCTATCAGGAAATTCAATGTTTCCGCTTACACCGCCACATATCAAAAGGCTAAGTTTTGATACAAAAATACCGAAGGTTGTTTGCACATTAGAAAAAGATTTTGGTATTTAATTTTTTCCTATAAATGCGATATTTTCTTAGGCGATTTGCTTCTATCTGATATCCATGATTCTTCTTTCCTCGAATTTTCTATGAATGTAAACTCTCTCTCTCTCTCTCTCTCTCTCTTAGAACTGCCATGCCACATTATTGCTCCATTCCTCTTGATCCGTTTTCCAAAATCCATTCAATATTCTTGTATACCGATTTTATAAGGCTCTTTTTAATAAATAGAAAGCACAAAAGTCCATTGAATTTTCAGGTGGCATTTTATCAAATGAAATACACTTTTATTCATGATTCTGAATCTTTCTTTGCTAAATAAGCGGTAGTTGATTTAGACGTATAACTAGAGGCTTTGTCCATTAATGGCTCAACTTTATCACAATGTCCTTTCCATATAAGGTTGGAATTTCTTCTTCAAACACTGTTTCTATAATATTTTGCTGATAGTAAATTGATTTTGACTTTACTTGAGACTTTCTTGATTTTTAATTTGCCGTTGTAACAAAATCTTTTAGCTATCATGAACTCATTTGGGAACTTTAATGTATACTGTCGAAGCCATTTTCTATGGCCATTCCCATCAATTGAGCAATAGAAAGATGATCATCTTTTATTAGTCATCTAAATATACCCATGCCTTATCGAGTATTACCAGAAATTTCCATTTTTCAATAGCTAAGTGTTTTTTGTATAGTTTTCAACAATTTTTTTCAGCAATTGTTTTGGCAAAAACGGATGAACGTGAGGTTTAAACATCTTTTTTAACTTTAAAAATCCTTATGAATGATTTTACTTACAGTACTGGAAGACATTCCTAGATTCGATGCAATAAATCTTTGATTCGGTGGAATTTCTTTTAGGATCAGATATTTCACTTTTTCGTTAATGTTCTGAGTTCGAAGGGTCTTAGGATGAAGTTTTAGGGTCATGTTTTTATTTTTACATTCAGGAAGAGATGGTTTTTTCCCTGTCAAATTTAATATAAGTACCTTTTTTAGAGGCAATTACCGAGACTTTTACACCACTTTATAATTTTCTGATACGAATATTTCTCCTTGGAAAACGCAATCACGTAACCTTGGAGCCATTTATAAATTTTAGGAGCCATTTTAAAATTAAATCTTTTATTTTACATTCCAGTCAAAAGAAAACTTTAGCAAACTGTTATTCTGAAGTTTCCAAAGTCCTATCTCAAAATGCAAGTGTGAAAATAAATTACAAAACCGGGTCCTTAAACGCGGAATGCTTTCTACATTAGCATTTGATTTTAAAAAAATTACAACTCTACTTTTTGTAAAAAATAAGATTTTCTGTAAAATTGCTGTAAAAAATTCATAAAAGAAAAGCACAATTTAAAAAATGAGTACGAGCAATAGGCACATAAAATGATGAAAAATATTATTTTATGAGTATGCCTGTTTATGAGTGGCTGCCAATTTAGCTATTTGCGAGTTAAACCTCAGCTGCACTAATTAAAAATGGTGCGTCACCATTTATTGTATCTTAATTATTACAATAACAGTATAATGATGGTTGGTTTTCCCCAATCAGCGGCGTACGAGAGTTGGAAGGAAAACTAGCCATATAATCAAAGCAACACAATTTACTTACAAGTTCAACAACCTAACATACTTGAACAACCAAGATCAGGAATTTCACCGTAAATTAACTAAGGGAGCAAGAGCGAGGAAGACGATAAAAGTTGATTTAGTATACATTTATTAACTTACTTTAAGCCAATGCTGAGCCGAATCAAATATCAAATTGACCAATCGTCAATTACGAATCTTAAGCAAATAATTTACTGCACACCTTCGTCTATCTTTCTATTATCTTACGTTAATCCTCACTGCTATCCTTTAGCTTCTAACCTCTATGTCTTACTCGATCCCGAAAGCTAATCATTAAATAAAAGGCATAATTTATATATATCGCGTATTCTTCTTCGGGAGGAAGTTATCAATTATATAATATTTAAAGCAAATAATATTTAAAAAAATTTAATCAATTCCTACTTAGATCAACAACAAAAATATTATTTTAGTTACTTTTCATTAAATATAAGTATGTATATACATATGACAGATTCACAACATTAAGTGACAATTAATTTTTATTAATTATCTTCAAAGTATCGTATTGTCATCCAAAACAATCGTGTATATAAAATTTCAGTTCAACTGAATGCTTTGAAACATGAGGGGGTGGGGGGGGGGGAGTATTTTAAAGTTTTGACCCAAGTCGTTAAAAATAAAGCTAACGTGGCTGTACCCATAATTCTTTGAATAATAAATTTCAGTCAATTAATTTTATTTAAATATAATTAAATTATGGTATTTTTACCCAAAACAATAGTGTATAGAAAATTTACGAAAAAATTGAGTGCTTTAAAATGTGAGGGAAAAAACCTTTTCAAGTTTTGACATAAGACGCCAAAAGGGTCACTAAATCACCAAAAATGATGCTAACGTGGCTGTATTTGTAAGTCTTTAAATAATTAGTTTTAATCAATTTATTTTTATTAATTATAATTAAATTACTGTATTGTCATCCAAAATAATTGATTATTTAAAATGTCAGCTCAATTGAATGCTTTAAAGTGCATTTTATTAATGACTGAAAATTTGTGAACAAGATAAATATATATATACTAGCTGTTACCCACCCGCTTCGCTGGGTATTTCATGATGTTTTAAAAAATTTTACTGCTTATATATATGTATAAATTATTGATATCTAAGTCCTAGCATTAAGAATTCGATTGTATTAAAAAATAAACTTAGACCTGCAACTGTCACCTCTTGATAAATAAAAAGGGCAGAACTCGTCTAATTTGTATTTTCTAAAAATCTCTAAAATTGAAGTATAGAATGATGTTTGCTCTTTCGTACCCCAAAAACCAAGTGGATTCCCGCAAAACCAATTTTCGCGGTGGATCTCTACTCCGTAAATTGAACATGCAAGCCAAATTTCAAGTCTAAATCTAACAGAAAAAAACAAAAGTTTTACTATCAATATCCCCGTAATCCCGTTGAGAGCCGTTTTCCAAAATTACCGCTCTTAGCGGATTTCAATTCAACAAAAGGAAAATGCAAACCAAATTTCATTATTATAGTCCTTGTAGCTCGAAAAAAGTAATTTTTTTTGTCAATACGTCCCAGTAACCTCCTGCAACCCCCCCAGAACTCTTGATTTGCTTAAAATTTATTCTTAGTGGATCCCTATTCAACAAAAGAAACATGCTTAACAAATTTCAAGTATATGGGTCTAACAATTACAAACAGGAATTTTTTTCTGTAACTCCTCTTGACCCCTCGCAACCATCCTTGGGGGTCAATTTTCGTATTACTCTTTGTTGGAGGAACTCTATTCCATGAAAAGAACATGCCTACCAATTTTCAAGCAGGATGATCAAATAGTTTAAAA
Organism: Trichonephila clavata; assembly: GCA_019973975.1. Taxonomy (NCBI): domain Eukaryota; kingdom Metazoa; phylum Arthropoda; class Arachnida; order Araneae; family Nephilidae; genus Trichonephila; species Trichonephila clavata. The sequence goes on from BMAO01007095.1 coordinate 29,550, forward strand.
ATGGAAATATTTATCAATTACGCCTCTTAATCTCCCGAAATTAAACTTAGTAGTTGATATTCACGAAACCCATTTTGTAGCGGTTCTCTACTTTACGAAAGGAATCTGCTTATCAAATTTCAAGACTGTACGTCTAACAGTTTAAAAATGGGGAAATTGTCTATAACGCCACTTGAGCCGCCGCAACGCCACTTCTGGGTCTGTTTTCACAAAACCCATTTTGTAGGGGAATTGCACTCTATAAAAGGAATCTGCTTAGAAAAATTTGAAGACTGTGCGTCCAATTAATTAAAAATGCAAAAAAAATTATCAATAACGCACCTTGAACCCCTGCAACGCCACCTAGGGGTCGATTTTCACAAAACACATTTTGTAGTGTATTTCTATCCTATGAGAGGAATCTGCTAACCAAATTTCAAGACTGTGAGTCTAATAGTTTAAAAAAAGAAATAATTATTTATATCTGCCCTTAACCCCCCGCAACACCCCTTGGGGGTCAATTTTCCCCAAACCCGTTTTGTAACGGATATGTACTCCATGAAAGAAACATTTATACCAATTTTCAAGAAGCTAGGTCAAGTAGTTTAAAAACGAAAATATTTATCTATTACGCCACTTAGACCCCGCAACGCCACTTAGAAGTCTGTTTTCACAAAACCTTCTTATAGCTGACTCTATTAAATAAATCTATTTATCAAATATAAAGACTGTGCGTCTAATAGTTTAAAAATGGAAATAATTATCTATAACGCCCCTTAAGTCCGCAACGCCACTTGGGGGTAATTTTCACGAAACCCATTTTGTAGCGTATCTCTACCCTATGAGAAGAATCTGCTTACTATGTTTCAAGACTGTACGTCTAATAGTTAAAAAATCGGAATTTATAACGCCCCTTAAACCCTCCACCCCGCAACACCCCTTGGGGGTCAATTTTTTAAAACCCATTTTGTAGCGGATATTTTCTCCATGAAAGAAACTTACCTACCAATTTTCAAGCAGGTAGGCGAAGTAGTTTAAAAATGGATATATTTATCTATTACGCCCCTTAATCCCCCGCAACGCCACTTAGAAGTCTGTTTTCACAAAACCCGTTTTGTAACTGATCTTTATTCTACGAAAGGAATCTATTTATCAAATTTAAAGACAGCGCGTCAATAGTTTAAAAATGAAAATAATTATCTATAATGCCCCCTAAGCCCCTGCAACGCCACTTGGGGGACGATTTTTACCAAACTTATTTTGTAGCGGATCTCTACTGTATGAAAAGAATCTGCTAACCCAATTTCAAAATTGTACATTGAGTAGTTTAAACATGGAAACAATTATTTATAACGCCCCTTAACCCCCGCAATGCCCCTTGCGTTTGTATTTCGGAAAACCCGTTCTTAGCTGATGTCTACTCTATGAAAGGAACATGTCTACCAAATTTCAAGTATGTAGGTTGAATAGTTCCAGAGATATCGTGATTAGTCAGTCAGTCAGTCAGTGAGTCGCTTTTCTTCTTTATATATATAGAGAGTGAAGTAGGAAAAAGAGAGTTAGTGGGAATTGAGAAAACACGTATCTCCTCACAGAGGATTATTAGTAAAAACGTGGATAGACCCGGTACAACAGTTCTTTAAAATACTTCTTTTTGCAAATATTAAAAATCAATTTTGCTATTAGAAAATTATTAATTTTTACAAAAATAATTCTTTTAAATTTGCTTTGTACTTTTGTAGTTTGTGTTATTGATGAATGTAGAGCTTCTTCACAAAGTATTGAAGATAACATATCCAATTGCCAATTTCGTCTTTGATTCTCTCTACTGTGTCTTCAATGGACCCACGAAACCCTCTTCCAGCAATTGATAACAAGATTCTGCTCATGTCTGCTACGGAATTGGCGGAGAAAATTCGAAAGCAAGAGGTAGGATACTTCATTAAAGTTTTTTTTTGTAAATAACATTACTTTTTTTTTTCGTTCTCTCTACATAATTTTTTTAATGAATATGGGTCCCAAAATTCCTGGATCTCTAGCTGGGAACTTCGTCATATTCAGTACTCATGAAATTTAGTATATCTTTATACTATACACAATAGGACGAGGTGCAGTAAATGGCACAAATGGTTTTTAAATAAAACAATTTTCTTCTGCTAACACATTGCACTAAATGAATTTAAGAAATGAGGTAATTTTGGTTATTTTTTGTCTGTTTTTCATAATTATTGAATTTACTAATGTTGTAATGCTATTGTTCTAAAACAGAAATTTGTTATACATATATGAGGAGCAGGAAAGTAAGTTAGGACATGTAAGTTCAAAATAATTATTGCTCGCACCAAAAAAATAAACTTAGTACTGTTTTGTAATTTTATTGAAAAATTTTGCTTTTCCCCCTACAATAAATAAACCTTAATAAATGGTAAATATATTTTTCGTTTCTCTAATATCAATATATTAATGCTGATATACACTTACACTGGTACTCATAAATTAAGGAAAAATCAAAAATGACCGTGACTGAAAAGTTATGCTTAGACTTTAACGAAGTTTAGATGCATTATACAACATTTAGAAAGATAT
>BMAO01007096.1:0-30714 GCA_019973975.1 Trichonephila clavata
TATACAATTAATGCAAACTTGAGTAGAGAGATTGCATTCACTACTCTTGTGTTCTCCAGCACAATTGAAACAGCACAAGCCATTTTCACATTCAGCAGCCTTATGATGATACCCAAGGCCCTTAAAGCAGCGGTTAATGGCCATGAAATCCTCGATTTTGCAAACATTCCAATTTGCTCTCAGGAAGTTCATTTTAAGGCACAGTTTTCGACAAATTGGACTTACCTCAAGAACCAAATGCCGGGAAAACGTTATTATTGTAGTAGCATTTTCCATAAAAGAAAAATGTTTTGAAAATATGTCATTTTTTTTTTCATTTTTTATCAAAAAATTGTATTAAATCATGTTTTTCTCTGCAATAATATTCTTAAGATAATTTTAGATGTATATTCTAATTCAAATAAATATATATACGTCTTTTCAAAATCACTTTTTCGCGAATGCAGTCACCTTAGTAAAAAAAAAATATATAAACAAGTAATATAAAAAAAAAATTTAAGTCAATTCCTACTTCAGTCAACAAAAAAACATTTTATTTTAGCTACTTTTGATTAAATAATTACCATTAATATAAATATGTGTATAAATATGATAGACTCACAATATTAAGTGACTAAATAGAAAGTGATTTTCTTTGCAATTTTCCATTTTCCTTTCTGTATAGGGTATTGGACTATTTTTTTATTTTTGTTATTTTATTCACTCAGAAAATTTAATTATTCTAATAAAATAGTATAGTAAAAAGGACATTACATTCTTAAAAATTGGGATTTTTCAGGTGGGATTTGAGCCCAAGATCTTTGAATTAGAAGTCCGATATGTTATCTATTGCTCTACAGGGACACAAGAAGCGATTTTTCATTCCATATTTACTGTTAGACTATTATTTTTGTTTGTTACTATTTATTCATTTTTTAATTTAATCAATGAATTAATATTTGACTGTGTTAACATCAAGTGTCATCCACTATAAGATTAAAAAATGTATTTGAACTTGAATGAATGAAAGTATTTTATTAACGATTGAAAATTCGAACAAGGTATATAAATATATATATATAGGAGAGTGTGAACTAATAGTAGGAATTAAAAAAGCCGTTAACTTTCAATTATAATTTCTTATATATGAGTATTGCAAAATTAGTTGGAAAAAGCATCGCGCAAATAATTCTTCAAATTTTAAAATAATTTATCCTATATTTTTTACAGTAGATATAACATTGGTAACGTTAACGAGTACAAAGAACTGTAATTGAATGCAATGGTAAATATTACAGAAGCCACCAGAAGACGAGAAAGAAAAAGTGAGCAAAAATTTAAATAAAATTACTTCTCAACTCTCTATAACACACTTTTATAATCCCTTCTTATCTAAAACATATCCTTACGAAAACAGAAAAGATCCTTTCCCAATCACCGTACCCATGCTCGACGTTCTTTTTTTTATACACCGCCTCATCCTGTCCAACAGAATAAAGGTCAGAAAACCCTCGACGAAAAATGACACGAGCAACTATTTGCTCTTAAAAATTCTACAGCATCTTTACTCTTTCGAGCTGTACCATGAAGCAAGAAAAAGAACAGAAACACACAGAACGAGAGATAGAAGATGTCTGGATGTTCCCCCTTCTGTTTTTTCTTTCTAAATTCTTCTCCCTATGAGAGAGAATATTAAATTGAATAGTTTCCTTCAATAAACTGTTAGCAAAAACAATTCGGAATCGCTCTTGTCGAGCGAGAGAGGGAAGTGGAAGCAGAGGAATATCTTCTGCAGTTATTTAGATGATAAAAAGCTTGAATAGGGAGAGGAAAAGAAGAGAAAAATCCCGAGTGTAATAGGTTTTATTTCTCCTGATTCGAGACGTAAAACTTTCCAAAAATCCTTTTTGGAAAACTGACACACAGGAATTCTTTCTCTGAGTAAACATAAGTTCTCTTAAATACGAGAAAACAAGCAAACTTCGAACCACTAAGCCTCAGAGGTCAGACTTTGTGACAGATACGGAATGAGGGGTTCTAAGAGTCTGAAGTAGGAGCAAATAGGTTATGAAACAGGAGGGAATTTGTATTTGCTCAATTGAGGTTTTAATTGCATTTAATGCTTGTTCTTTAAAGGGACATACTACCAAATTTTTAAATCTCTTAAATCATTTTTAATTTTTTAAATTATCTTCGAGTGAATCCAAATAATATACAGGGTGTCCGAAAAATATGGTTACTCTTCGTGAAATGAAGTAAAACTGAACAAACAAACAAAGTAGGACAGAACCCGCTACCTACGGATCCAAAGTCCAGTAACATGACCACTTGACAAAAATGATCAGCACTGTCCGGAGAATGCTACTGGCTTATGTTGATATCCGCTACGTAATAATACGTAAATACGTAAAACATGTAACTTTTTTACAATAAATACTTCTTGAGACCGCACATGCGCAGACACTCACAGTCCCCGTAAATGGAGACCAGGAAGTCCAGAAACATATTTTTTATTATTTATTAGTGTTTTTGTTATCTGAAGAATATTACAAGAACAATTGAGGAATGTGTAATTAGCATATACATTGGCGAAAGTTTTTGAGCATTTTTCGCAAGTCGAAATTAACAATACAGAACATTAAAAGCATATTGTAATTGACCCCAAAAGAAACATTTTCAACCCAGTTGTCAAAGGTTCTGCAAGGCGTATTTCTGTAGACCGTCAAGTAAGTGAGTGAATATTTACGTCACACCATCCCGGCTACTCGAGGGCTTTTGCGACGAACCTCGTAAGTTTTAACCATAGTCAAGTGACGAGGACGACACCTGAGCTGGCAACCCCTCTCTTAACTACCACACCAACGGGAGGATGTTTTGTAGACCGTCAAATATGCTCAAATCAGTATCAATAAGCTCCTCAATGTAATGAGCTTTCTTCTGCATTATAATGCTAAGTCAATGCACTTTGTAGAGGTAATGAAAATATTTAGTTCAACCACCAATTAAATAAATTCTTCCCTTTTGTGCAGTAGACTGTTTATAAAAATAAATCAACAGGCCTTTGAGTAATGTTTATTAAATTAAGTAATTTCTTTTTTTCTGTATCTGTAGCTTCTGCCATGTTGAAATTAAATAATTTTTAATCTATGTATATAAAGGAGAACAATGATTCACTCCATACTCATTACGATATCTTCGGAACTATTAAACCTACAGACTCGAAATTTGATAGGCATGTTTCTTTCATGGAGTAGAGATCCACTACAAAAAGAGTTTTGTGAAAAGTAACAACCAAGTGGCATTGCGAGGGGTTAAGGGGTTTTATAGATTAAAAAAAACTCCTGTGTTTGAACTGTTAGACCTATAGTAATGAAATTTGGTGAGCATGTTTCTTTTGTTGAGAAGAGATTCACTAAAAGCGGATTTTGTGGAAATACAATTTGAAGGAGGTAATTACGGGAGAGTGAAAGATAATTCTGCATCAATTTTAGAAATTCTAGTCCCTTTTATATCACGAGGGAGAGTTTTAAGAATATTTTTCAATACAATCAAACACTATAAGCTAGGACTTAGATAATAATAACATTTGCATATAAACAGTATATATTCATACAATATCATGAAGCGGGTGGGTAAAAACTAGTTAGATTGTATAATTTTAAACAGTTTGAAATTGAAATGTGCCTTTTAAATAAATCTAATTAATATTCTCTGTGAATGAGGTTTTATTATAATAATGATAAATTAAGGGTGGTTGGTGAAATTTCGGAACACTTAACATACCCTCGGAAAATTAAAAGCTTTCTATATGTCTGGTGAATCTACTAAAAATCTCTCAAAACTCTTTGTGAACTACGTGTTTATTCCATTAAATCAAATATATATGCAAAGATTTATTTGAAAACAGCATTTAAAAACACTAATTTATAAATATTTTAAATACGAGTACATTAATTCCCTACTTTTTTCTCCTTTGTTTCCTTTCAATCTACTACAAATGAGTCTTTAACATCTATTCAGTTGCAGCAAATGCCATCTGTTCAACGAAATCCATTTTGTAGAATTTTTCAATGTGCTATTTTTCAATCGTTATTCATTAGTAATATGTATTCAAATTTTAAATTATTTTACTTCCAATTAATATTGATTCCCCATATGTGCGAATGCCTAATAACTCATCCAAACAATACAGTTTTTAAGTAATATCAGTTTATTAAAAATTTTAATATGTAAATACATGAAGTTTTATAATAAAATCGTCATTCTTTACAATTCATTCATCCGTTGTACAGCTATATCCATTGCCAATGTTCAAAATGTAATATATTTACAAATTCAAAGTCAATAGAGCGTTAATTGTGCTATAAAGTTGATAATGTAAAGAGGTATTTTACATTTCTACATACAAATGGAAAGAAAAAATGTTAGTGCATTTGTAAACTTCAATAAAATTTAATGTTTTCAACTAATTAAAACTAAAATATCGGAATTGTAATTTTTTTTAAATATCGATGACTTGTTCTTATTGAAATAGCATAATCAATTATTAAAAGATAGTATGATTATTATTTTGAAAAATTAATAATAAAAAAATCTAAAAAATTACTTCACAAAAGTCTTCGTACACTTAAAAAAAAATTCAACACAGCTTTAAATATTGTACTTTTTTCTTATATTCTTGGGATCCTTCTTAAATTCTGCAGATTAAGTTTCAGAAAATTCAATATTGATAGCAAATAGGTTGGGATGATAGCAAGTTGAACATTTTTGGTTCCTATGGCCGTATAATATTTTGGAGAAGAAAGAGAACGAGGAATCTTTCAGAATTTAGTTCGAACAGTGAAGCATGGAGGTGGGGATGTAAATCAACTACAGAATTAGGTAATTTGGTATTTTTTTTAATAGTATTGTGAATCATACACTTTATTTACATATTTTAAAGAACAATTTGAAATTATCCACCCAAAATTTAGATATTGGAAACGACTTAATTCTTTAACAAGATAATAACCCCAAGCGCATTGCTCTCAACGTATGCCTGTAGTGTATCAATAACTGTCCCCAAATTCTGAAAACATCTCTTTTCTTAAAATAATAATTATACTGTGTTTTAAAAATTGATTATTTTATTTCAATAAGAACAAGTTGCGGATATTATTTTAAAAAATTACAATTCCGATAATTTAATTTTTATTAGTCGAACACGTTAAATTTTATAGAAAATTGCAGGTGTACGCTTTTGTGGGTCTCAGTATATTAAGATTTAATAAATAATCTGTTAAATCGTTCTAGAATATTTTTCTCTTTGTGTATATTTATTCGTGAAAAAGTATTATTCATTTAATTTTAAATCAGAAAATGGTTACGGTAAAATAAAGGATAACTGATTTGTAGTATATGTACCAATATAATAAAGATAATATAAAATATATAAATTGGTGCAAAAACTGCTAAAATTCTCAAGTGACTTACATTCGTTTCTTCAGTCAGTTCAAATCGAATATATTTTCAACTCATCTAATCGTTTTCTAGGGATATTATATACACCAGTATTAGCTAGCGAACATTCTAAAATTTCCTCTAAAATAAAATATAAAATTCTTAAAATACAAAATTAAAAAGAATATATATATTCTAATTTGTCTTGAAATTGTATCTTCTAATTACGTTCAAATTTTCAATAGTTTGGAATAAGATAATATAAAATCTTTAAATATACAATGCAATTTAACGTATCAAAAAGATGTACTATTTAGAAAGATACATTGCCAAGAAAATAAAAGAACCCAAGAAAATAAATAAGGTTTTAATAATATTTAATAAGGGAGAAAAATAAATTTGTATAAGTTTTCAACGATGCATTTCATTTTTTGCAAACCCAATACCGTCTTTTTCTTCGACTTGGTTCACATTTTAAAGAACATTATGTTCACCTTTCTTGCTTTGTCAAATCTCTTTCTCGCATCAATACCATAACATTAAATAAGTAAAGGCATTTTTACGGAAATGTAAAAATGACTCAATTTTAATATCCAAAACACAGACTACGTTCCATATTTTTTCCCCACCGGTCCACGTCAAAGCTATTCTACAAAAGAAATGTGATTATTAATTTATTTTTTCTTTATTATCTAAAAAGGTTTGAACAATTTTAGAAACATTTTAATTAGAATTTTATTTTAACTATAAGTAAGGCTCATATAAGTTTGTAATTGACATCTTAAGCTAATATCTTGATACCTTTAAATAAGCGATTAAACATATCTGATTGCATGCAACTATTAGTGAAAAAAATTAACAAAAATTTTAAAAAGTTACAAAAAAAAAACATGAAAGTCACTGATAGCTTTCTTACTGCTTGTGTTGTATTATTAGAAAATAAGTGAAGCAAGAAAAAATGCATAATTCTACTTAATAAAATATTGCTTTATTCAATCTACTTCGTGAAAAATAGTTAAGTTTGTTTAAGCTGTTTAAAGTTTATGTTTGCTACAGCACTATTTTGTGGGTTTTTTTATTATTATTATTTATACAGCTTCATTGCACGTTTAAAAGTATAAATCTCCTTATAAATTTCCTACTAAATTATAAATGTTAAATACTCTAAGAATATTAAAATGTGCAGTTTTCTATTGTGAAGTAGAACAAAAAATAATCTCAATTGAAATTTTAAATTCATTTTTTTAAAAAAAATTTAATTGAAAGAAATTGTAGAAATTTTTTTATTAAGAATCTTAGTATCATTTTATAAAAAATAAACAATCTTGTCTTCATATTATTATTTCTACCAAAATGGAAATTTTTAATTTTTTCAAGATTTGTTTATCTATATCTGTAATTTTTCTTTTTATGAAGCTTCTATAATTCTAAGCTTCTTAACTGTAAAAACTTAAATTTTACTGGAGTAGAATACATGGAATCCATTTTAAAATTTCCAATGTACCTAAAAAAATTAAATTCATGATTCTCATTATAATAACAAATCCCTAATTTACATAAATTACATTTATAAATATAAAATTTTGGAAATATTCTAAATGAATGCATTCACATATGTTTCGCAGTCGTGATGAAGTTCTTAAAGCTTTTAATGGATTTTTAAGTAGTACGGAAAATGTTGATTTGTCAATCTATTTCAAAAGTTTATTGCGAAACTTCAGCAAAAATGTAGCATTTTCATCAAAGAAATCACTAGCCAATGAACATTGTATCCTAAAATGTGATGAAAAATTTCGTCATTGTGAATTCAAAGGAATAATTTTATAAAGACATTTTATTTTAAGTTTGTTTTATAAGAAACTTGAAATCCTGAATTTTCTAAGCTGAACTGTACTCAGTGGCGCAACAGCCCATGAGGACCAAGGATTTCTGGGCCTATCTAAGCTTTCATGCCCTTAGGCGCTATAGTGTATGTACAGATGTTTAGGTCTGACGCTAAACTTCCCAGTGTTCAGATCCCAAGCAAGCTTAGTATTCATTTTATCGACCCACTGAAAGGATGAAAGCCTGAGTCGACCTTACCCAGCCCGGGCTTTGAACCCCGGATGAATTCTCTAATGTATTGAAATTGTAATGACATAACACATTTCATGTTTTTTTTTATTGTAAAGGGATAGCTCATTTTTTTCATTTTGTAATTTTTATGCAAAATGTTTTCACTATTGCGTATGAATACGGACTAATTACGAACGTCTAATAATTAAATTTTATAATTAAAGGTTATAGTTTTAACGTTTTCTTTAAAAAGCCATTTAAACACGCGCTTTATTTTAAATTTCCAAATTTTCAAAAGTATATTGATTCAAATTTTCCTTTTTTTTTATTGAATAAAGAATATAAAAAATATTTATTATTACAATATCAAATGTGAATTTGATGTGAAATTTTTAATGAAATAATTTTACTTCATATAAGTAAAAAAAAACATATTAATAAATTGATATTTCAAACTCAGTTCAAATTATAAAATTTTGAGGTACTAAATAAATTACATGTAAATCAGCGTTTCTCAAACTGTGAGGTGTGCCCCAATAGGGGGGCGTGACAGCCTTCTGTGGGGGGTGCAAGCATGTCGAAAATAGGAGATTATTTACGAAAAATTATCAATTTTCTGAAAGGAAGCAAAACAAAACACATTCTGACACATTTATATCGATATAATATACTTATAAATGTATCAGACTGCATAATGTATTTGATAATTAATGTATCAATACTAAGTTAAGAACAGGTTTAAAACTTACTAGTGATTTCCATGGGCTTGTAATATACAAAATTATGTACAAAACTTAATATTATCTTGTTAATTTGTGCGGTTTATATAATTAGAGTCGTATTGTAGCCTTACATCATAGTACATTATTATTACATTCTATATATTGTTATTGTACGGAGGGGTTGCGAAAAAAATTATGATTGAAAATTGGGTCACAAGCATTGAAAGTTTGAGAAGCGCTGAAAAAAGTTATAATGATTTAAATCTCCATGTATGTGGGAATTGAAATTGAAATGAGAAGTATTTATTACAACGGCATAATTTTGACGTTTAGGGTCTGTGCGTTATTAAATATTCTACTTGAAAATGTCTTATTTTGTTGTTTTTAACCCTTTTACTGCCGCCGGGGTTCCACTCAACCGCTGATTTAAATACCCCGGACGAAAATATACGTCTTTCCGAAACATGTTCAATTTCTTTACGCTGCTATCAGTAAAACTGTTCCGAAGGCTTTGGGCTGTAATAAAATTACATTGACAGAGTTTGCGAAAGATTTACTTATTTCAGAAAGAAATTTGCTTTTTTTTCTCTTCAATACACCATATACTCATGTTATTAGAAAAACGGTGGCACTCGGGAGCGAATCGCGTAAGTTTAATCGATAGTTAAGGGTTAATCATTTGTAATGAAAAGTGAATACTATCAGATAAATGAAAATCTGCAACAGATTGACCGACCGTCAAAGCACCCCACCCCAAAATACGATAATAGTAATTGTTTACTGCAAGGAAATAGAAATTATACATTGTATCCTAGATATGGATGAAATACATACAATGCAATATTACTGTCAATAAATTAAGTATAATGCAGCTAAAACAGTTATTTTTGTGTTTGGAGCTAGTAGGATAGCTCTATGACAATAAAATTCAATTATTTCACGAATGATTTATCTCAATAAACACTTCATTGACAAGAAGGTTGTCATGAAAAATGAATAGTGCATATTTCGGTAAAATAGTTTCAAAAATAAAAGCTCATTTCAGCGAGATAAATCGTAATAATAGAGTTTAAGGGTACCTTCGTCCAGAACAGTCATGTCAAACTCATCAGATACTACGAGCCAAATGATTCATTTTGCATTAAGTTAGAGACCGCATGTTTCATAAAATACGATTTTTCGAATCATTTTATTATGTATTTATTAGACTCAATGTCAAGTACAATGTATTGCACATTAAACATACAAAGTCGTTTTATATTTCATATTATTTCTTCAACTATAAATATCTTAGATTTTTATTTAAAAAATGCAAAAATGAAAACATAAAAAGTACAGTTTAAAGATGCACAGTACCCTAGAGCTTCTCATACTTTCAATATTTGTGATCCAATATTCCATCATAATTTTCATCCCCTCCATACAATAACAATATATTAAATTCAATAATACTTGGACCTCTTTCTCATACTTTTCATCTTTAGGCTCAAGCTACAATATGACTCAGACCTCTTAAGTGACACCGGCGTATATAAACGTCTCACTCAGCCAAAGCATTAATTTTCTGGACGTATATTTTGTCTTTCCGAAGTACGATCTTTTATTGCACTGTTATCCATGAAATTATCCCATTAGCTTTGGAATGCAATAAAAGGACCTAGACAGAGTGTTTGCAAAGGATTTGCTTATTTTCTCCTTTCTCCCCCCTCCAAAAAACACACATATGCGCGCCTACGTGGAAAACGGTGGCATTGAAAATCGAATTGCATAACTGTCAGCAATTTTTAGGGATCAATTATAAGCCGTACACATTATTGATATAAGTGTTAATACAAACCCATGGGGGCACTGGTAATTATCAAACGTGTTCTTAACTTAGTATTGTTAAATTAATTATAAAATGCATTGTACAGTACTGATACATTTATAAGTGTATTGTATGAGTGTAAATATGTATTCTAATTTTTATTTTGTCCGAATGTATTTTGTCTGTTTACTTTCAGTAAATTAATAATTTCATTAAATAATCTTTTGTTATCATCCTACGCCCTACCCAGGGCCTACGGCACCACAGTCAGTGTCACTAACTACACTCATGTCCATAAATTAAGGATAGTTCAGAATCACACAGAAATTGAACTCTAAAATAAAAGTTTCACCTGTATAATTATCACACATATCTTGAAGAATAATATGCAAATTACAGGAAAGCACCAGATGGCGCGGATAGTACGTCACAATGACGAGAGTGTAAGAGAGGGGTATATAAGGAATGGTGGCAAAGAAGTAAAATTGTTCACAAGCGCTTTAAAAGCCTTTCAGTGCAATAACCGCATAGTTATGGCACAAAGGAAGAATTTGGATGATTTTATACGTGGTAGAATTATCGGACGACTGGAATGTGGACGAACCCAGCGGGAAGTATCCGAGGAACTTGGAATCGCCCAGAGTGTCATCTCCAGGTTTTGGCAACGATTCCAAGATGATGGTAATGTGAGTAGATGTTACAGCATAGGTCGCCCCCGAGTTACAACGCCGAATGAGGACCGGTATTTGGCAGTTACTGCCAAAAGAAACAGACGGAGCACAGCATCAGACCTATCTCGTCAGATCTCTTCAGCTACCGGTACGACAGTTTCAAGGCAGACCGTGTACAGACGCTTAGGGCACATTAGTCTATATGCTCGTCGGCCTGTCAGATGTATTCCCCTTACCGCAACTCACTGTCGCCTGCATTAACCTGGGGTAGAGAGCATGCACATTGTGGACACCGCAACAGTGGTCTTGTGTGATGTTTTCCGACGAGTCCAGGTTTAGTTTGTAGCCTGATTCTCGCCGGACTTTCATATGGAGAGCGCCAGGTACTCGTATCCACCAAGAGAACACCATTGAACGACACCGTTACGGTGGTGCAGGATGGCTCGTTTGGGGAGGAATTATTCTTGGTTCCAGAACTGACCTGCATGTTCAGAGTGTAACGATGACAGCCCACATCTATCGTAATGTCATTCTGGAACAACATGTACGTTTGTTTCGGGGCGCCATGGGTGCTGAATTTCTGTTTATGGATGACAACGCCCGTCCTCACCGTGCAAAAATTGTAGACGAATGCATTCAATCGGAGGATATCACCCGTATGGTTTGGCCAGCATACTCACCGGACTTGAATCCAATAGAGCATGTGTGGGAGATGCTTGGCCGACGAATTTCAGCCCGTCAACCCCTCCCACCTGTCTACCGGAACTTCGGAGGGCATTGCTTGATGAGAGGTGTACTTTTTTTCCAAGATCAGATTGATAATTTGATACTCAGCATGCGTAGGCGTTGTAAGGCCTGTATTGCATCATCCAGGAGACATACTCCGTATTAACCATCATACTAACCATGTTATACTGTTTTTTGTAAATAGGTTCTTGTTTGAAATTTGCTCCAGGGAGTAAAAATCGCAATTTTTATTAATTATGTCAAACATATAGCATCTGTTTTGCTCTTTACCTTTTGTTTAATAAATAGACTTTACAAATAAGTAAAATTTGTTTTGCTTCTGTCTCTTTCTTTGCCTGAACTTCATTATCCTTAATTTATGGACATGAGTGTACTATACTGGATGGGTGGCTAATGAAAATATATATTTGCTCTCATAAATAAGTATTTCCAAACATAGATATTATATGCTTGACAAGCGGTAACATTTTAGGAAATCGATCTACAGAAAAATGTGTAAAAAAAATCTGGAATTCCAACATCCATAGATTTTTGCTTCAGCAAAGAATCACACTGGATTTCAATTAATTCCATTCGTAAGTTTCCATCAACAATCTCAATATCGGTAGATAGAAGCAAAGCAAAAAGACGAAATTGTCATACACAGCTTTTAAAATCAGAAAGTCTTTCATCGAATTTTATCTCTAACAATTTAATTTGGTGAGCATATTCTGTTAATTTTAATTCAGGTGATTTAATCAATAGATACTGAAAATTTTCAAAGTGAGACAAGTTTTCTATTTGTATTTTTTCCCGAAAAAGTAAAAATTCACCTAAGTAACAAAGTATGGGTTTCCCATGCCCAAAACAATTGAAGAACTGAAACTACACATTTGCAATGTTCTTGTGTTGATGAATACACAAATGGTTCAGAATGTATGCCGTGACATGGAGTACCAACTAGATGTTGTCCGTGTGACCAAGGGAAGTCACATAGAACATCTATGATGTATCTATACAAAATGTTGAAGTTCCGTCTACATTATGTATAAATATTATCGATAAATATTTTTCCATTAAATAGTTACAGATGTTTGTAAAATCGCTATATTCATTTTGACTTACCCTGTACTTTGTTGTTTTTGAAGAATTGATTTCATTCCTACAATTCGTCTTCCCGAAGTTTTACAACGTATAGGTCACTTTTACGATTTGTGTCATATTGCCTTTTAGTGTTCCATTCTTTAGCAACTGAAATATAGCTTTTACACATCAATCATAATATTTTCTCATTTTTCATTTTTCTCAATTCTCATTTTTCTTGAAAATTTCGATGTTCCTCTTCAATTAATCTTTTACTCATTGTTCTTGAGGTTTGATTATATTTTTATTAAATAACTTTTTAGTTTAAAATAAATATAAAATAAAGTCTACTTTTATTCGCAAACAACTGAGAAAAATCTGCGCTTTGTCTTGCTCATCTTGTGATTTTTTTTAACCTTGACAAAATAAACACCTCTGTGACTTCCGATGATTTCATGCTATTTGTCTCTCTCTGATATATACTTCAAACAGAGAAAGAGGAAGAGAAATAAAAGATGAAACCTGACCACGTCGAAGTAAATAATACGCGCAAATGCATTTAAGATATCCGACTACCCTAAAATTGTAAATTTTGCAAAAATTTGAAATTTTTTTAACGTGATTTTAGTTTATAGGTCTTCTTATTAACTTTATAAAAATACCAAGTTTATTATTTTCCGTTCACTTGAACAATAAAGCAGATACCCTTAATTTAAGAAAAATGCCATATTTTAAAACGCCTTACACTCGAAATGTGTTTTTTTTTTGGAAACGCTCAAACAACGCCAGTGGTTGCTCAAAAAGTTTTGAAAATAATGAACTTTGTAAAAATTAAAATATCTCTTTTCCTGAAGGCCATTTCAAAAATAAATAACATAGCAACACATCAGAACTAAAAAATTGAAAATCTGTTCATAAACTTTTGGTGCAGAAAAGGCCCCGTTTATATTATTTTTTTGTAAATTTTTATCCATTTTTTTAAGTCATAATAATTTTCTTTTATCTTCTTAATTTTAGCATATTTTTCTTAAAATGTACCAAACAAATCTAAAAGCAACAAAAAAATCCTCATATCTCCATTCTTTTAAAAGCTGTCACAAGTAGTCGGATACCTTAAGAATTTAATAAAAGTTATTTTATATAAAAATTTAAATAATCTACAAACAAGATATCAATCATTGGCATGGCCAAGTAATTTTAGCGCATTTTTCACACTTTTTTCGTGAAGATTTCCTCATTTTTGTGAAGATTTCCTCCAAAATGCAAGTAGATTTTTTTTAAAACAACTTCTTGCAAACAATTAATTTATTAGGTAAAATTTGAGAAATTTTTGTTATAAACTAGCGAAATTCACGAAAATTTGTAGGAAAATTCGGGAAAACTATGGGAAAATTTAAATATGATTCGGCTCATCTAGGGCACAAATGCGACCCAATGCCGAAAACCCGAGGTCAATGGGTTGCTTATTGGCTGAGAAAAAGGTACGACAAAATATGGAACGAGGACGAAGACGAATTTTGCGTCCTAATAGCGCTTTTGTTCCACTACGTGAAAAACGCGCTAAAAACTAATTTTTAACCTACAGGCTTTTTCCATTGTCACACAGAATTTCTTTTAACCCTGAAAGCAGTTTGCCCGTGCAACGTACGGGCTACCGAAAGTTAGCTGCAACTGGTTTGCTCGTGCTCAATATAGGCACTGATACTTTCTTTCTTTCTTTCATTTGAGCTAATTTTAGCGCGTTTTTCACGTAGTGTAAAAAAAGAGCTATTAGGACGCAAATTTCGTCTTCGTTCCATATTTTGTGGTATTATTTTCTCAGCCAATAAGCAACCGATTGACCTCGGGTTTTCGGCAATTGGTCGCATTTGTGCCCTAGATGAGCCGAATCATTTAAATTTAATAATTTTAATTTTTTTTTGAAGTATAGTTCTACTTTCTGTTCGTAAAAAGTTCATTAGTTGCATTATTGCAAAATGTAACATGTGAAAAACGCGCTAAAATTACTTGACCATGCCAATGATTGATATCTTTTAATTCTTATGGTGTATTATTTAGGGACAGTGTTTTGAAAAGGTGATGTAGTTTGCCTAGAGTACTGAGATGCTTACCATCCGGGGTTTTTTTTTTTTTGTAGTGAAGGCGGTATATTAGTACAGTGTTTAGTTATAAACAATGATAAAACGTGCCTTTTTTTTTTTTTTTTTTACAGCATTTGGGGTAAAACAAATTACTGCTTAAGGTATCCGACTACTAGCGACAACTTTTTTTTTTTACAAAAAAAAAATGGAGATATGTGGATTTTTTTCGTAGTTTTTAGATTTTTTTAGTACATTTTAAGAAAAATATGCTAAAACTAAGAAGAGAAAAACAAATTATTATTACTAAATTGGGGGAAAATGGATAAAAATTTACAAAAAATAACTTAAACACGGCCAATTCTCTACCAAAAGTTTATGAACAAATTTCCATTTTTACAATTCTGATATGTTGCTGTGTTATTCATTTTTAAAATGACCTTCAGAATAAGAGATATTTTAATTTTTACAAAAACTAGAGAACTTTATCGTTATTATTATATGAAATTGCTAAGAAAAACAGTGATTATATTCACACAAGTGACTGTAAGTTTTGTAATAAAACAGTGATTGATAAATCTGAAGGTCAAAACACTTCTACTGTTATACAGAATATACACAAACAATTTCTACTACATATTTTCAAAACTTTTTTAGCAATCTCTATCCCCTTTGAGTATTTTCGAGGGAAAAAAAACACATTTCGATTAAAACGCGTTTTAAAGTATGGCATCTTGCTTAAAGTAATGGTATCTGCTTTTACTAAAACACTTGTAGCTTTTATTCTAGTGAACAGAAAATAATAAACTTAGCATCTTTATAAAGCTAATAAGATGGTCTATAAACGAAAATCATAAAAAAATTGTCAACTTTTGGCAAAATTCACAATATTAGGGTAGTCGTATACCTTAAGGCAGTGATACTCAGCATGTGCTCTCGGAAGAATTCATTGCAGTAGATCAGTGCGTCTCAAACTTTCACCATTTGCGACCCAATATTCCATCTTTATTTCCATCGCGCCTCCCTCCATACAATAACAATGTATTGAATTCAATAATACTATACTTTGACGCAAAAGCTACAACACGACTTTAACATCTTAAGTACCCCTAACGTATATAAACGTCTCGCTCAATCAAAGCGATAATTGCCCAGGACGTATATATACGTCTTTACGAAGTATGATCTTTTCTGTGCACTGCTATCCATAAACTTACTCCGAAGGCTTTGGAATTCAACAAGAGGACCTTGACAGTGTTTGCAAAGGATGTGCTTATTCTAGAGATTTGCTCTTATTTATTTCTCTTCTTCCCCCTCAATACATCACATACCCACCCCTACGTAGAAAACGGTGGTATTGGGGAGCGAATAGCGTAACTTTTAATTGGCAGTTAAGGGATTAATTATAAACAGTACAAATTATCAAGATAAATATTAATTTTTGGATATAATTTTATATATGGCAAGCCCATGGAGTCACTGGTTGTTATTAAACTTGTTCTTAAATTAGTATTGCTAAGTTAATTATAAAATACCTTTTGCAAGACTAATACATTTATAAGTGTATTACATTAATGTAAATGTGTATTTTATTTTTTATTATGTCACAATGTATTTTATTTGTTTACTTTCCATAAATAAGTAATTTCTTAAATAATCTTTTGTTTTCGACTTTTCAATAGGCTCGCGCCCCCTTCGCAGAGTTACCACGCCCCCCTTGGGGGCAGGACCCATAGTTTGAGAAATGCTGCAGTAGATGGTGATAATGTGGTCACAGACCCATTTATGGCAGAAAAGACATTCTGGAGTTTGATCAAAGCTCAAAAATTGTCACTGATGCAGGTTTCAACGATGAAAATGAAATGAATAATGTAGCTCTTGTTCCCACATCTTTAGAAACGAGGAGCGTCGTGAAAAGTATGCGGAGTTATTTAGACGCACATTCCAGTGGTGAAATAAATAAGAGAATGGATGTTATTGAACAGTTCGATGGTAAAAAACAAAGAAAAAAAAGCAATGAAAATCATTGAACAATTTGTTGAAGATTCGATGCTACAAAAAATGCAAAGAAAAATATCATTATTTTTCAAATCTCAAAAAACATTTTGTTTTTCAAAAAATTTGAAGATTTTGTATTAAATTTCCTTAAGTTATCGTAAATCTTTTTGTTTCGTTGATTTTTATTAAATTTATGCATATATACATATCTATGTAAAAAAAATAAACTTAATTTTGTTGATATATGTTTTTTTTTTGTAATATCCTTTATTATGAAATTTTTTAACACGAAAAAATACTTCATTTTCTTCAGTTTAATGTTTCACTGTAATAATAATGAGTAAAATTTTTAATGATAATAAGAATATTATCGTTACAAAGACCATGGGAATGAAATTATTCTGATTGGTGTTTAAAAATAGAGAGAGAATAAACTTGGTTCCGTGTCTGTCGCATAATTATTTTATTGTTTTAATGTGATTTTTAAATGTCAAATGTCATCATTGTTATCTTCATTTTTTTCCCACCATGGGGAATTGCTTCTTATATTTTAAATTTAAATTTTCGCTGAAAGATACCATATGTCATTATATTAAATGCATACAACTAAAATGAGATTACATTTGCGTTTTTATTATCGTGAAGCATGATATTCTCTTGTTATTCACGACTCCGAATAACTACCCTGATACTTTTTAATAGTTTTTTTCTCCCAAAAAATAAAGAAATATTTATTCATTATGAAAGCATGGGCTACTTTCCACCACTGATCCGAAAAGTGAAAAAATAAGATAAACTTCATTCCTCTAAATATTTTTTTCTCTAATTTATACCTCTAATTATTTTATATAAGCCTGATTGATGCAAAGGGCGTATTTAATCTATTTATAAAATATTAAATACAAAACTTGACTTTACAGGTGGGGGGGGGGCTATATTTTATTTTACTCCATTGGTTCGAGGGCCACTAGAACAAGAATGGTCATTAAGTCGATCGCAATTGACCGGTGGACCGCCAAGTCATTTTGGGATGATCGCCTTTACTAAAATCTAAAATGACGCGCATACTAAAAGAAGCAAAAAAGAACGCCGACGCCAGCTAGACTGGATCATCGGTTTTTCACAATCAATGCGACTGTGTTTACCCAAACAAATGATTCGATAAATGTGTAGACAGCACATGTGCCTTCACTGGAAGAGCACAATGGCGCTTAATACATTCACTGCCACCGTAGAGGAAAAAAGAGACCACTGCCAGCCATATAAATGAATTTTTTCCAACACACCGACTGAAGTGGAAAATAAATGTTGATGATAGCTCTTTCCACGATAGCACGGGATTGGCTATTGAAACCTACATCCCACGCTTTCACGGGATAGGATTTTCACGTTGATGCCATGCTCCACGATCGTACGGGACTCGGCAGCGAACAAATTAAGTGCATACGTCAGTTTCTGACGGATCTATACGCGTCTATAACTAACCCCTTGGGGACTTTTCTAGAGCAATAATTTTACCAACCAACTTTCGCCGAAGATAGGAAACGTGATTATGCAAATTATGTATATTATATGAATTCTGTATTCGCGAGTTTTAAAAGCTAGTTGGAGAGTGGAGGATCGTGGAATGGATCAAGTGCAGTTGGAGTTTATCAATGGAAGATTACTGAGAGTGGATCAATCAACGGTGATTAAATCCGGATAAGGATCGCCTTCAAGGTTCAAGTGTAGGACTTGGCTTCATAAAAGTACAGGTATCGTGATCCTTATTTAAATAGAAGTTAGCTTATTAGTGTGCGACGTGTTAGTTTATATTGATCATATTTAAGCTATCGGGGAATCAGTTGAGGGTCCGTAATATTATCCTCAGGCTAACGGGTCTCACCTTCGCTCTCTGCTATCCGATCATTTATCTTAATTAGATTATTTCTGTGCTTTCTTGATCTTTTGGTGACAATAAAATAATTAGAGTGAATCATGTTTACTAA
This sequence comes from Trichonephila clavata, assembly GCA_019973975.1. NCBI lineage: Eukaryota > Metazoa > Arthropoda > Arachnida > Araneae > Nephilidae > Trichonephila > Trichonephila clavata. The sequence continues at coordinate 18,547 of BMAO01007096.1, forward strand.
TTATTCAGTTCCTCCCACACATCTAGCCGGGTACGAGAGTAGACAAGTGTTATTAGAGGGAAGCATGAACCGACAAGCATTACAAGTTTCATGTGCTAGCGAATGTTCTCTCCTTGCTGTGTTGTGAATACGTTCACACTCCACGGTCTAGCAGTCACTCATAGCTGTTCAAGCATTCAACTTAACAATTGTGTTATTTGTGATTTTGTAGTAAACATAATAATTTGAAATATTTTAAAAAATAGGCACAATGTCGAAAATAAGTGTTAAGAAAATAAAGTATGCAATTTTAACACGGAATGGTGACACTTAAGCCAATGGGAGGATGACAACACCTTAAAAACATGAGAAGTAGTCTGTACTCTGGTAAAGTCCTCTCACCACAAGACTAAAGACTCGTCGTCTAGAGAAGCTGATGCACATTAAATCTTTCGAGGCTCAAAGTTCTCAAGAAGAACGGAAGTTTGGAGAGTGGGTATCCAAATCAAGTGTCATCATTTGATGGAGTTTCAAAATTATGAGGTAAATTGTCAATAATTCTCGTGCTCATTTGAAATGAGACTTTAATTATCAATCAACCATCTTTAAGTAATATATTAAATGTTTTTATAAAATATCATAAAATTTTCATATTTTTAAATCCTCCTGTTTTAAATTCTTAAGAGCTGCTTTTGTTTAACATAGAAGGAAAAAAAACACATACTCAGAACGCATCTTCAAAACAAAACAAAAAAGGTACCATATTACTAGCACTACAATATGACTTCACTGGTTTACTGCATTATCTATTGCTTCCATTATAATATATCTATTTCATGTATTATTGTTTTATCAAAGCTAGTGTTTCTCAAACTGTAGGGCACGCTCCCTTAGGGGGGCATGATAACCCTACTAGGGGGGCGCGAGTGTATAGAAAAGTCGAAAACAAAATATTACTTTAAAAATTTTTTTAGTTTGCTGAAGAGAAGCAAAACAAAATACTGTCCGATGTAATAAAAATAAAATACACATTTGCACTGATGTAATACAATTATAAATGTATCAGTACTACACAATGTGTTTCATAATTAATTTAACAGTACTAACTTAAGAACAAGTTTAATAATTACCAGTTACTACATGGGCATGTCGTAATATTACATACAACATTTAAAATTTATCTTGATAAAATCTGTACGGTTTAGAATTAAAGTCGTATTTTAGCTTTACGTGAAAGTATTATTATATTATATATTATTATTGAATATATTATTATTATTATTGTATATTTATTATTATTGCATATTATTATTATTGTATTATTATTATTGTGTATATTATTATTGAATTCAATACATTGTTATTGTATGGAAGGGGGGAGGGCGATGAAAATGATGACTGAAATCTGGGTCGCAAGTATCGAAAGTTTGAGAAGTACTGATCTAAGCCTTATCCTTATGTTGTTTTATATATTTCTTATCATTTCATTATATTGTCTGTGTTTCATTGTATTAATTTTTATCATTTTATTGTATTACTACGTCTTATTATTTTATAGTATCAACTATTTCTTATTATTTTGAATTATTTCTCATCATTTATATTACTTATTTCTGTTTGACTCATTCCATACTTTTTCTCTTGCATAAAATATGTTTCAAAATGTATTCATTTTCAATGATTTATTTTTTATTATTATTTTTTTTTTTTGAAATTCAGGCATTAAATTTTAAAAATTGTTCATTTTTATAATATTTTAAAATTCCTAGCTAAAGTATATTATGAGGATACATGTGTTATAAACGCCCTAACTAACGTGCATTTAGCCAGCTCGGTTGCTTAGAGGTACCGTGCCCATCTCGCGAGCCTGAGGTTGAGGGTTCGATCCCGGTGGGAGTTTAAAGATTTTCTGGATGCGAAAAGCGTAGGCACACGTGTTATTTAATTATGTCATGTGAAAAAAGGTCTCTTGAGTATCAATTTGGCTCTGAGTCTCTAATGAAAATTAAATCACGACAATGTTCAGCATACGACGGGAACTTGAATTAAAATAAATTCATAAGAATCAAAAATTTGGCACCAAGAACCACTATTAGATAATACCACCACTGAAATGAACGAGCGAAGTACTAGCTGAAACCCTTGTCGTTCGACCAGAGTCAAAATTACAAGGTTCGCAACCATCAGCGCATAGGAAGATCTAGAACAAATATGATTTATTTTATTTTCATTCTAACTAGAATTAATTTTATAACCAAGTCAACTTTTTAAACCATATTTTAAACTATTTAAATGAATAGCTAGAACTCTGACTTACGTAGTATCGATTAAGGTAGTGCTGGGAAGACACTTTTAAGGAAGAGCCAAAAGAAAACTTTTTAGTGGATCATTACAAATTGTAACGGAATAAAAATTAAAAATAGAACACTTAAAAATGCATTAATAAAGCAGTGATTTTTTTCATTTTAACGGGGGGGGGGAATTTTAAGTTAATTTTTGTCAAATTAAATTTAAAAGAAAATTAGTACATTTAAAATTGTTTTGCAAATTTACCAGGATAGGTTTCAAATTTTGCATAGGCAAAACCTGATACATATAATGGTTCCCTGATTTATATAATGTGTGGCCCTACACCTAACCTTATAAAATAGTAAATAGAATTATGTGAATTTAACAGGATTTCTGTAAAACAGATACAATTTCCGTTGGAATTTCCCTTTGAAAGCGAAGACGAAGCAACATTTCCTAAACTTGGTTTCCCTGAATTAATAATTTATAGTCTGTTAACAATTACAATTAATTAAATTGTTCCGAAAGCAGCCCTTTTGTGACTGAACTAATTACATTTTTATAAGCAATTCATTAAGAATCCTAAGAGCTTGTTTTCTCGGAATAACCGAAAGTAAAATGTACTAACGCTTTTCCTCAAATTTCCTTGAAAACATTTCAAATAATTGAATTTCCTTAGAGAACTATTTTTCTATTGATCGTTCTAACTGGAACCGTTTAGTCTGAGACGCATCAGAATAAGACTTTCTGATAGTAAACACAGAAAGAATCTGTTGCCTGATTGGTAGGAAATATTAAAGTGACTTTAGATGTTGTGCGTATTATACTTTCTTAGGCATTTCATAGAAAGGAAAAGCTGAATGGCCAGTTCTAAAAGACATCAAGGACAAAGAAGTTTGAGTTTTATGTGAAAAAAAGGATATAGTTTTTTCTAGGATACATTTAATTGGTATAGGTTTTGATCCTGAAGATTTTACACACACACAAAATTGAATAATCTAACTGAAATAATGTTTTTATATGATAATTTTTTGTTCATTGGGGTTTTAAGATAGTGTTATCCAGTTTAATCATATGCCGCCTGGGTGGCGTGGTTGGTTTGTCACTGGCATTCTGCACCCAAGGTTGGGGGTTCGACCCCAGCGCAAGTTGGTGGATTTTCATGATGCAGAAAATCGACGGTGGCCGTGTCGTATGATTATGCGGCATGTAAAAGATCCCTAGAGTGTCTGTTTGGCTTGGGTGCTCTCGGCAAAATTAAATACTAGAACTGGTTCGAATCGTCAAAGCTCAGGTGCCTCCCTCTTGGGATAAAATTGGGTGTCAAAATTACCTGTGACGATATGGTGCCGCAATAAAAAGAGATAGCAGCTTCCGCGAAATGTACAAGGTCTGCAATGGTAAAACACCAATCCGCAACTCATCAGAAATAAAGAAAGAAGTTTATTCATATTTATTTAAAAATTTAAAGTTTTTAAATTTTATTGAAAAAGTTGTAAGTTACTTAATTCAGTGAACACAAGGGGCCTAGTGGTTATGGTCAAGAAATGGCCGGCATGTCATGAGTTCGAGCCTTGCGCTACTGAGGAACCATCGTGTAGAGGGGCTGATGCACGTTGAATCTGTCGAGGCTGAAACTCCTCCCGCTGGCGCGGTGGGGTAATCTGTAGAAGGGTGAGCTAGCTGAGGTGCCGTCCCTGAGACTTGGTTTTGCTTCAGAATCAAGAGGTGTGTCACCAGTAGCCCTCCTGTTGCTTTGTAGGGCGATATTAATATAGATTTATTTACTTACAGAAAATATAAAAAGGTTCTCTCTCTTTCTTTATTCTATTTTTTTATTATTTTTTTTAAATTTCGAATTCAATTAAATTCTTTTGAACTACTCTGTATTGATCTTGCAAGTAAAGTGATTCAGGACTCTTTCCGTCAGAGTGGAACTCACAATTTTCTTATCTGCACTGACTCTTATCTTTCTTATCTCTTCACTCCATACTTAGCGCATTATAACCTACAGAAAACTTGCTGTGGATGTTCAGTCTATTCTGCGTTACCTTGAAGACTGTGACATTCACTTTTCTTATGTTCGGTGCCATAGGGGAAATCTAGGTAATGATTGAGCGGACCAATTAGCCAAAGGGGCAACTTGCCATGATACGGATCTTTCAATGTATGTGCCCTTGTCCCACTGGAAGCATTTAGCTTGGGAAAGAACTGTTTTGGCCTCACCTTTAGCTTTGTGGACTAAAAAGTTTTTTTCCGGCAATTTATCGGTGGCTAAAATGTAAAAAATATTTTACTGATTTTTAAGTTATATCGGATTTCTGCAGGACATAGAAATTTTACGAGCTATGTGTCTAGGTTTAATTTAATTGGTAGAGATATTTGATCTCTTGTGATCAGGATGCTGAAACAGCGGAAAATGTCTTTTTTTTTGTATTGTAACCTATAATTTAGCAAGAGAGAAACTTTTGAAAAAGTGTTGATACTCTCAGGTATTTTCTGGCCATCTGTTTTGGCTCTGATGGTCAATTGTACTGAAAGTCTTAATGTGTTTTAAGAGATTTTGTGTTTACTGTCAAGATTTTTAAAGTTTTTTATGTACCTTCCCCAGTAGCACACATAGGAATTTTTTAAGGAGAGGGGGCAGTGGCGTAACGGAGAACATTTAGGCCCCCTGCAAAGTCAGTTTTTGGGCCCCGAAGTTGAATTTTACAAAGGTACTTGGTGGCAGTCAGGCTTTGGGGCCCCCTAGAATCATTGACCTCCCCGTAATGTGGGGGCGTACGTTACGCCACTGAGAGGGGGATCCAGGGTTGAAAGTCCCCCATTCTCGTATAATGCTCCAATATTCCGCCCAACATATTCCTTTAATTTTTTGAGCAAAAACAGTAAAAAAAATTAATTATTGAATAAATAATTATCATTAATTAATAAAATTATTTATTATTAACAAATACTTAATTGAATTTTACGTACTATATTTATTGGATTATAATTACTCGAATAAAAATCAAGGGCTATGGGAGGGGGGGGGGTTCGGACCCGGGGACCCTTTCCCCTTGTATGGGCCACTGACCTCCCCCTTCTTTATATTTGTGTATTTTCTCCTTTCTTTGCTTTATATTTGTATCATAAATGTACTTTTATCTGTGTTTTAAATTGTATAATGCTGTTACCCCTTACATCTGTAAGCCTCATGTTATGCAATGTGGAGCATTAGGAATTTTATAAATAAATTAATTAACAAAAAAAAGTTAAATTCTTTTATTTAAGCTACTGTTCTCTCTTTTTTTTAAATAAAATTTTTGATAAATCTGCATTTTTATTAATGATATTTCTCTGAAACTATTCTTTTTCGTAATTATTGTCTTTAAAAAGCCTTTGAGTCATATAAAATTCTGAATCGAGTTTTCAACGCGATTTTTAATTTCAAGTAACATATTTTTTTGAAATTGAAACAAACTGATCCACAGAGATATGCATGAGGGATTAAGAATAGCTCTGATTTCTAACTTCGAAATTATTAATTATAAGTTTTACCACGTAAATATATTTCTGAGAAAAAAAATGAGCAGCGTATGATTACTCACTCTTACGATATAGCTCAATCATTATTTGAATCCTTATCAATGGAACAAAATATCAATTTATAATATGGAGGAAAAGCAAAGTTTGTTGGACAAAGCTACAAAATTCTTTGAAATGTTACAACAATTTTTTTACTTTTATTTTTAGCCATCTACCATATTTGTAAATAATTTGTATAAAAATACTTAAAAAATATATTAATTATTTTGCAATAAAAAGATGGATATATATGATCAATAAAATAACAAGATATCAATAATTGACATGGCCAAGTAATTTTAGCGTGTTTTTCACATGTTGTATTTTACAATAATGCAACTAATGAACTTTTTACTAACAGAAAGTAGTGTGTGTACTGTACCACTCCTCTAAATGTACTACTATTGATTCTTCGTCTTATATTTGTCTTGCGTGTGTGTCATGATCTCTCTGTCGTTCTTCTGCTCGTAGTTGAGGATCTAATCTACGGGTTTGCATTCTCGTTCTATTTGCAACATTGTTACGTGGATTTATTGGAGAACGTGACCGTTCTGCACTTCTCTGTTGATGTTCCTCACGGTCTGCTTTCCTTTCACTCTTTCCAGTCAACGTTCTTTTCCTTACCATTTTCAGGTTTCAAGAAAACTTTTCTCACTTTTAGTTTTCAAAAAAAAACTATTTTCACTTTACACTATATATCTTATCACTTTATCACTTTTAGTTTTCAAAAAAACTATTTTCGCTTCACACTATATATCTTATCACTTTACTGTTTAAAAAAAGAATTAAATTAAAAAAGTAAAATCAGAGCCTTTTATACTTGCTTTCTGAACTTTTTTTGTGAAGATTTCCTCATTTTTGTTAAGATTTCCTCCAAAATGGAGGTAGATTTTTTTTAAAAAAAACTTTTTGCTAGCGATAAATTTACTAGGTAAAATTTGAGAAAATTTTGTTATAAACTAGCGAAATTCAGGAAAATTTGTAGGAAAATTCGGGAAAACTATGGGAAAATTTAAATATGATTCGGCTCATCTAGGGCACAAATGCGACCCAATGCCGAAAACCCGAGGTCAATTGGTTGCTTATTGGCTGAGAAAAAGGTACGACAAAATATGGAACGAAGACGAAGACGAATTTTGCGTCCTAATAGCGCTTTTGTTCCACTACGTGAAAAACGCGCTAAAAAGTAATAGTCACAAAGAAATATTATTTGTTATCTACAAATTTACTGTAGAAATTGTTGTTTTTCTTCAGTATAATAAAATATTGCACATAATATTTTCGAAGATCATCAACAAAAAATATATAGTCAATCCAAAAAATATGCATCGTTCGAGGTTTTTTCCTCTTTTTATCTTATTTCCCTTTACTATTTGAAATATCCTAAGCTATGTAATTTTTGCTTACGCGTATTCGCTAGATTTATTTTTGGTTACTCTTATTTCCATTCGATTCTCATAACTCTTTTTCGTCTAAAATGATATCATTTTCGACGGTACATTTCAACTCAAAATTTATATGTCATATCATCGAGCTTTTTAAAGATATTTCAATTTAAAAAATCAATATTAATCCAAGAATTTGCAACAACAAAAAAAGTGTTGCTTTAGAAATGCTTCGATTTTATGTTATGAGTTTCTAATAATTAATTTACCTTATGAAATCCTCGATTACGAAATGTCTATTACAACATTGATGTTAATGAATACTTTCAATTTACCCTATATTTTCAAGAATTAATATCAAACATAAGACATTTGTTTATTTTAAGGTAATTTGCATTAGTAGAATATATGGGGCTTGCCGTTTCAAGAGAGCATAGTTATGTAGTATATAGAGGAAGTAGGCTAAACACACAAACACACTCTATCTTTTTCTTCTGTTTACTTTTGGCAAGAATTGCTTGTATTAAGGTATCCGAACACGTTCGGAGCACTTTTTAACAAAATAGCATACTAAAACAATATAAATACTCTTTTAGGACTCAATACCAATAAATATTACTATATTTAACTATCAAAATTTTAAATAAATTACCTGAATTTTACAAAAATCACAATTATAATTGAAATTTTAGCAATATTTTTCAAAAACTTGAAAGCTGTTAGAGAAAAAAGTAATAAACATATATTAGTAAAAGTATTACTAAAACAAATTAGATGCATTTATTTAGAAAATGTACTAAAATTTTATCTTTTTATTAAAATTTGAAAATTTTAGAGCTGACTGAGTAAACATTATAAGAAATGTTACATTTTTTATGAGACCATTATTCAAATAACAAGCCATAACTCAAAAAGTATTCCTACAATAAGAAATATTTTAGTGCATTCTCTAGAAAATAACATAAATATCAGGTTCAAAAAGTATTATAGAAATACATTCGCGTAATATTTTGAGTTATCAGACTCGCCATGATAGATTTTGAGCAATTTAAATGCCCACTTCTGGTAGATCAAAAACCCTCTTCCGGTTTTTCTAAATTTATGAAATTGATTGTAACTTGACCTCTAGGTAGTGTAGAAACAAAACAAAGTATGTTTCGTAAAGTCAAAAGATAGCTCTATTCAATAAAATAAAAAAAACAAAAATATCTGTCTTGACTGAATTTGGTTGTTTTCAACGTGTTCGGATACCTTAAGGAAAATACAAGAACAGTTACTAACTTATTGCTCAGATGTTTTCGGGAAAGCAAAACTTACTCAATTCTTTTTTTTTTGGATCTTCAGTTATCAACTTATTTCTAACAAGTTTACTCCTTCCGCAATCTTATTAAGAAATATTTTCGAATCAACGAAAAAAATTTAATTTCTTTTCAATTTAATTAATAACTGTCGCGTAAGAACTAATAGTTGTTATTAGATAAATATCTCGTAAGTCTTATCGTGATCAAGTGATAAGGGTATATATATATATATAGCCTTAGTGTGTGCCTTAGTGTATATATATATATAGTTGCTCATTGAAGTTTATGCATTGAAATATAAGGCTATATTCGATATTTAATAAAGGATTTAGAATATTTACCCATGATAATTTTATGTATTTCTCTCAGTGTTGTAAATATAAGGAGAATGGTTGGGTATATCGCAGCTAAAACTAGTTTTAATCCACTAGAAGTAGTCCTCAGGCTGCTATGTTTATAACTGATGTAGCATCTATCCTGAAATTTTTGGTATTTGGCAATAAAATAGATTTTTGGAGACAGAATTGGCCCACAGGGGTTCTTTTTGTTATATAAGATGGATTTTAAAAAATAGTACAAAAATCTGAAAATAACTACATGAGTAAAAAATATATATCTAATAATATAAAGATTAATATTCATCTAGACTAATTTTTAAAAAAGCATTACGAGATAAGGAACAAGTATAGTCAATGTCTAAAGATTGAATTTGATTTTTTACTCGCCTCACTCTAAAACAACACTTTTGAACCGAAGATACCTACTCTCCGAACTTCCATACTACGTCTACGTCAGGACTTTGTCAGGACCGATTTATAACGTGCATCTATCCCTGTTCCAGACGGATCTTCAGAGACTCGACTCGAATTAGGCAGCCACTAGTTTAGGGCCGATCCTAGTAGGTGTGCAGCGCGTGCACCGCACGCAGGCGGCCAAAACAAGGGGAGGCCGCATATAGTTCTATCAGTCAAGCAAATTTTTTTAACGAATTTCTCAAAATAAAATTTATAGTAAATTGAATAAATATGCTGAATTTTGAAATTAAGAGATCAAAATAAGTCCCGATTTCGAAGCATAGCACATAATTTAAGAAAAATAGAATGTTAGTACGCAGTGTTTTGGTTCACTGTCAATTAATGTCTACTCTTTACACACATCCTTCATTTGAGAGCAAAATTCGTGGCAGCGCTCTGTGGATTGACGCTTAACAAAGGCGTCTCAAAAAAATTTCTGCAAAAGTTGCTTTAAGAAAACTTCCAACATGGAAATTATTACCTAAGACATAAGAGTACTTAAGTTCAATATGCATTTGAGGTGATTAAACGTTTTCAATTTAATAATACAGTAGAACATCGTTCATCCGGATCAATTCGCTTTAATTTCAATATATTTTCAGAAACTAACATTGGAAAATGAATGTAGAATTGCTGTAAGAAACAAAAGCAAAATAGAAATGAACAATAAATTAAATGGCGTAATAACGATAGAAGAAATAAAATTATTGAGTTTAGTTGTAAATACATCCACGCCCCACTTATTTAATAAGTTACTATGTAAAACAGGGTGTCAAACTCACGGGTCACTTCTAACATTCTTGCAGCCAGGCCAAAATATCGGCAAACAATAATATATAATAAAATGAAAAAATTCTCACGATTCAGGAAAGATAGTACCAGAGAAGAGATGTCAATTGTCTGGACGTAAACGTTAAAACTTTGTTGTTCTTTTATATGTGTTTATTATAATGCATTATTCGAAATAAACCTACGTTTATATGAATACAGTAGAACGTCGTTTATCTATTGGGACCGGACCGTTCGGATAACCGAAAACAGAATGCGATCTATGCAGTATATGAAAACAGACATGGAAATCCTTAAATGCGGGAAACGTGCTTGAAGAAAAAACAAAATAGGTGCAAAATGTCGCAATTTTACCTTAATTGTGGAAAATAATCACTTATTTTTCGCTGTACCATTGTACACCTTCGTTTTTTCACTGCAAGGTCTCTCATTCTCTTGAGCAGCAATAGTTGAGTAGGACAGTACTCTATTGGTTGTTCGTACCACTCCATAGCTTTCTTAAATGCAGAAACGCGTCAGCATTTAATGGGTCCTTGCTACTTTCGCTGTTGTTGTTGTCCTCGTCTTCACCCGTTTCATCGTCGACAGGGTCGGACTTTTCTTACACGGAAGTCCCAATCTCGTCCTCATTTAGCATTTGAAATCCAGTCTTCTGCATCGCATGTCTCATCCTGGTTTCTACATCAACAAAACTCAACAAAAGAGCATGTATACACCCCTCACTTGGAAACAAACTGACCTAATATTCAGCGCAGATGTTTACCAAATCACACAACTGAAGTTCCCCAAATATCCCTCATCTTAGATTTTCCCGTCACTTTTAGCCTCACGCGGAACAACAGTTTAGAGTTGCACTGTTCGAAAACGTATCCGGACTTCGGTTCGGATATTTGACGCTCCGGAGAATAAACGTTCGGATAAACGAGGCTCTACTGTAATTACAATTTAGAGAAAAAAACAGAGGGAAGAAGTAGTTTTTGTGTCTTTGCATTTTTATTGATGTTTTACTTTTTACTCTAAAACAGGTAGATGAGTTTATAACATCAATGTTAAGTGTTAGTCAAAATATGAAAAATTCTCTAGAGCGGCGGCACATTAAGTTCTTGCACTCGGGCGGCCGATACCCTAGAATCGTTCCTCTACTAGTTCGTGATCATGATAACTCGGTTGCCGTGGTTTTAGATTCCATTCAGTAACTTAAAAACAAATCCTTCTGTAATAAGTGAGTGAGTGTACATTAGCTTCTCATTACAAAGCGACACGAGAGCTACTGGCGACGGACCTCGTAATTTTGAACCATGGTCTCAATGAAACATTATCCCCCCCCACTCCAAATTTTCACACCAGGGCAACGGGAGGACATTGAGCCCCGGCATATTCCACGGGCCTCTTCCTCTATACGCAGTGACACTATAGTTTAACCCAGTCACAAATCTGAGACCCCTTATCACATAGGCTACCCTATCTCCTATGATCCCGATTGGAACAGTATCAACTTTATGGTAAGACTAATCTATCAAATTGCAATCTATTAGGGCTGAAACAAACTTATTTCAATTTGTTACGATGATATTATCCACTCAGAATGAAGACCATCCTCTTCACTCTGCTAAGCTCGAGATTAATAAAATCTATAAAAAGTAATATATATATATATATACTAGCTGTTACCCGCCCGCTTCGCTGGGTATTTCATGATGTTTTATAAATTTTTACTGCTTATATATATGTATAAATTATTGATATCTAAGTCCTAGCATTAAGAATTCGATTGAATTGAAAAATATACTTATACCTGTAACTGTCACCTATTGATAAAAAAAAGGGCAGAACTCATCTAATTTGTATTTTCTAAAAATCTCTAAAATTGAAGTATAGAATGATGTTTGCTCTTTCGTAACTCAAAAACCAAGTGGATTCCCGCAAAACCAATTTCGATCTACTCCGTAAATTGAACATGCAAGCCAAATTTCAAGTCTAAATCTAACAGAAAAAAAACAAAAGTTTTACTATCAATATCCCGTAATCCCGTTGAGAGCCGTTTTCCAAAATTACCGCTCTTAG